>CAJVPU010002727.1:0-10153 GCA_910591775.1 Dentiscutata heterogama | reverse complement strand
GATACGAACTGTGAAAGTTAAGGTATTGATTTTTTTTAAAATGTCAATCTGCCTTATTTCTATTGACGGCAGCCCATATATAAAAATTCTATTTAATTTTATAAATTTATGACGATTTCGGGATCCTTTGATTTGGATTTTGACTATTTTGAGTTCATTAGAATCGTCTCACTGAGCTGATTATTTTGGTAGTTAAATCATTCAAAACGGATCAGTGGATCAAAAGTAGTGATGCGGTAGAAACTTTAAGCATCGGAACAAGCCAAACGTAACTAAGTTATAACTCATTATAATGTTTCGGTTTTAAATTACGGCATGTCGTAAAATTTAAATATAACGTATTGTTGTAACATGTCAATATATCTATACCAAGTCGAAACTTTATTATATACCGTAACTCAACTTTTCATATGTCGTAACTTTATAAATTTACAAGAGGACATTTATTATTAAATGGATTATACATTAGTAGTCATAATATTTCTATTTACAATATATCTAAAGTAATTCGGTGTAAGTTAATTTATCTAATTGCATAAGGCATTTAATTAGCCTCAGAGAAGTACTTTTTAAAAGTTGATTTTTAAATTGTCTTTGTTGTCCGAAGAACTTTTAATATGTATTGCGCGAAGAACTTTAGCGAAGAACATTGTTGGGTGTGAATATTTTTAAATTGACTTAGTAGCATGAAGACTATTACGATAGGTTTTTTTGTCTTACATGAAGAACTTGTCTTAATCACACACAAATTTTATTTACAAGAATTTTTTTATTTTAATTGTCTAGTTATGCCTCCAAATATTTTCCAATGTCAAAATACTCTCAAATTGGATCCAATTTAGGTCCACCACGACGATTTTTTTTTTTAGGTAAAGTTGAAGCGAAAGCCTCCTCTTCAGATGATTATTATGAATAGTATCGTTGCTTTGAATCGACGTATCATTTTGTTGGTTGTAGTGCTTGGCACAATCAAACAAAAATTTGACAGTCAAATATTTGTTAATACTTATGTTTAAATCGGATGTCAAACGATTGCAGATTAACCAAAGCTAAATATATACTATTGGTTAATCTGCAATCATTTGATGTCCGACTTAATCACAAGTATTAACAAGTATTTGACTGTCAAATTTTTGTTTGATTGTGCTGAGCACTAGTTGGTTCTTGAGAAATATTACTAATACTATTAGTATGGATTAATTTATATATTTCAATTATAATATTTTTAAGCATATCCATTATAAAAAGGATTTTGCTAACGAAAAATTTTAATGAAATGGAGGCAAATTTATTTTATAATTATTTTATTTATTATTTTTATGACATACAGTAGTTATTATATACAAATTATAGCTTAAATTGAAATTACGCTTTAATTAATATAATACTATCGTTACGAAATTAATTATTATTACGGTAAAATGGGATCATACGTTTTTTTTGTCGTAACCGTAACCGTAACCGTAACTGGCCGTATGCCTTAAAATTCATTGGGACGATTTTATCGCATCACTAATCAAAAGTTATTCACTTTTAAAATTATATATATATTTAGCAATATGCGCGAAGATATATTTTATATAGATGATATGGGTTGCTGTCAATAGAAATCAAGCAGATTGAAATTTAAAAAAAAAATCAATCCCTTAACTTACACAATTTATATCTCGATGAATTTTGAGGTTATCTTGATGATTTAATATTCAAAAGAAAGCTGTAGATCTAAACTTTCTTTTGAATATTAATTCATCAAGATAGCCTCAAAATTTGTCGAGTTATAAGTTGTGTAAGTTAAAGGATTGATTTTTTTTTAAAAATGTCAATCTGCTTGATTTCTATTGACGGCAACCATATATCTCGTGATCTAGCAATCCGAATTGAATAAGATTGTTTTAAAAGTGATTAAATGATATAAAAATCATTTAATTACTAGATCTTGAGATATTAAATAACAACCCTCTGACCACAATACCTCATCTATTAACCATTTTTTCGAATATTTTATGTAAGGTATGTGAAATATATATTATAGTTTAGATTGATAAAGTTATAGTAAATTAAAATTTGATAAATTTGTTTTTATAATGCACTATAATGTTTGTATATAGGTAATTTATCACGCCTTAAGTAAATTATCTAGCAAATAACAAATATATATATAGTAATTTACCTCATTGCAATCCTGACTAGGTTTATCTCGCAAGAGATATACCCATAATCCTAAGGTCAGGTTTCGCTAGTAGATTAGAAAATGTTTTACTAACTGTTAATACTACGTAAGTATGTACACATACCAGATACGTATACGTTAATATTATAAAATGAATTTTTATATTTAAAAGTCTATTAAAACTCCCTCATGTATATCAACTTTGAATATGATCCCTCATTAATATCATTGTCAACATGAATATAAAAGCGATCCAAATGGTTGATAATAATGAGGATAAATTGTATCTAGTATTTGTCTCTATCTACTTATCGGTTTATGCACGCACATGCGTACAGTACATTCGTGGAATGAAAATTTTCATCTTGTGCCAACCATTCTGTGCTTTGTAGATTTTTTATTTTCTTTATGAACTATAGATATAACAGGAATATGTAATAAAAGTAAATCGTGATATAAGAAAGTCGACAGGGTTAATAGTAGGGCTGTTAATCAGTCCGTCCGGTCCATCCTGGTTAAAAGACTACCAGTCTTTTAAAGAATTGGACTGGACTGCAGTCTAGGACCGAATAGGACTGGATCGGATGGACTGATAATCAATATAATATTTTTTGCTATAATGATAAAAATAAGTTTATCTGTATAAGAATTTTAACGCATTTATAATAAATAAGCTTTCAAATTCATAATATTAATATTTATATTTTTATAATTTACTTCGTTAAATAAGAACATTATAGTAAAAATTGAGAAGATATTTTGTTACTTTTAACCGCTTAATATTGTTTTTAAATTTGCTTTATATTTATTATCTTAATCGATAATTTGATTGTAATTAGAAATTTCAAATATTCAATCTTGTACGTACTAATTCAAGACAAAACTATTTCAATATACAAAGATATTAAAGTAAATTAACAATACTATTTGTGTTCTTTATATAGTAAAAAATATTTATTGATGTAACATTGTTGGTCTTAATATTTCTCTCAAATATTTAAAAATTTATAGACCAAATATATTTAATAAAGAAAATAAAAAGTAAAAAATAAAGTATGCCACTAGTGTTTAGATATAAAGTTAAAAAAAATTTAGGTTATAAAAAGTTATAATATAAAATTTTATACGTATTTATAAGCATCATAAAATTAAATACGTAAATAAAAAAAAACCTGCTAACAGGAAAAAAAAAAAATTTATAATACTAAAATTTAGAATGGTAAGTCTTCAGTAAACCAAGATTTTAAACACAAAATAGCTCGAACTGTTTCATTATCAAGAGAGTTTCGTGATTTAGTAACTGTTAATCCAGCTAAACTAAATAGTTGTTCACACGGAACACTAGTAGACATAATAGCTAGGTAGTCTTTTGCCATAGTAGCTAAATTCGGAAAAGCCCTTTGGTTAGCTTTCCACCAATCACAAACAGAAGTTTCTTCAGGTGGAGCAATTATTTCCCAATATCGAGTAAGTTCATCTAAGTCAGAAGTTGTAGTTAACATAGATGTTCTATTATATTCTTGTAGAAATTGAATACGCTTTGAGATATGTGGAGGTTGAACTATAGATTCAGAGTTTACTGGTAGATTTGCACGGATTGAAGCCAAAATTTCATTTGCTGAATTTTCTGAATAAACAATTTGTTTAAAATGTGGATCAAAAAAAGCAGCAATCTTACTCGCTTCTTGCATAATTGGCCAGTATTCATCTAATTTTTCTCTAATTTTAGATACTACTGCATTCATATCTTGATAGTCACTATTAAAGGCATTAAGATGATTGAATAAACCTGAAATAATAAGACGTAAATCGGCAATTGTTGGATAGTTAGACTTTGAAAGAATTTCTGTTGCAGTATTAAATGGTTTTAGACAATTACGAAGTTCCTAAAAAAATTATTATATATGTATTATATATTATTAATATTTATTATTCTAATTTATTAGATACTTTAATTTAGGCAAAAGTAGAATTTTTTTAAAATATTTTATAATACTTACTAAAAGAATATTCCATTCATTTTCAGAAGGTTGTAAATCACGCAATGTTGAATGTCGTATAACAAGAGAATCTAAATCCATATGCAAAACTATTGCACGGTCTATCATCAAAAAAGATGAGTTCCATCGGGTTGAGCAATCAATAATTGGTCTTAAAAAAGGATGATCAAAAGAAGCTGTTATACGTTTTAAATCTTCAATAAAAAGTGCAGATTTACGAATTTTTTTAATAAAATAACGAAGCTTAATTAAATATCTATTTGCTAACTTTAAGCCTTTTTTAACTGCAATATTTATAATATGTGCAGCACAGCGAATATGTTGAAATAAACTATTAGAAAAATTATTAGCAAGAGTATTTTTAATTATACTACTAGCTAAGACAATATTACTAGCATTATCCGAAGTTAATGCTAAAATTTTTTTTTCTAATTGAAACTCATTTAAAAGGGATAAAATAATATTTGCAATTATTTGGCCAGTATGAGGTGAAGGGATTTCAAAAACATCTAAAAGAAGATGACATAGATTCCAATTTTCATCTATAAAATGACAAGTTATTGCTATAAAACTTGTCATGGTACAAGAACTCCAAATATCAGTTGTCAAAGTAACTTTACAAGAAAGATTGGAAATAAAATTTTTAATTAAAGTTCTTTGTAATTCAAACTTAGAAATAATTAAATTTTGAAGTGCTTGCCGGCAAGGAAGCTGAAAACGTGGATCAAGATCAAAAATAAATTGTTTAAAATGTAAGTTTTCAACAACCCGAAATGCTTGTAAGTTAACAACAATCCACTTTAACAAAAGAGCTATTTTTTTTTCTTGAATATTATATGGATATGGTTCAGGACGTCTATAATGATCTAAAGCTGTTTGACGAAAATTATTATATAGCCCTATATGTTGTGTTTGAATATGTCGATCAAGTGTGCTTGTTGCTGTTTTATTACTAAAGATACGTTTACAATGATTGCATTTACGTTGTTTTGTAGCAAGTACTGTAAAAAATTTCCATACATGTGAGGATTGTTGCTTATTTGAACGAGTTATAGGAATATTTTCAGTAGAATTTTCATTATTATGCGATGTAGATGAATTATCATACATTTCAGTATCAAAACTTTCATCTTCTTGATTTCGTTCAAATTCTGTCAAATTATCTAGATTTTCAATATCTTGATCTTGTTCGAATTCAGTTAAATTATCTGGACTTTCAATATCTTGAGTAACTTGAAACTCATCGAAGTTATCAGGTTCTTGTTCATTACTGCTACTTGAACTATCAAGACTATCGGACGAAGATTCATCAATATTTGAATTTGCTTTTGAACGAGTTACAATAGGATCACGATTCATAGTTAAAGTACAATTTTAAAGGTATATAGATAATAAACAATAAATTTTTATTTTTAATATCTTATTTATATAGAAATTTACAAATTTTACTTTTGATAGTAACAAGTAATTTATTGATATCAAATTTACAATTTCGCCAAATTAATTAATAGCTAAATTGTATAAATCAATTAATTATTTATTATCGCTCTTAAATTACTTAACAAAAAAAACTTTATATCACTTATTAAATATATATAGATTTCTTTATAATAACAGGTTCTTGGCTGAAAATGCATAAATATTAGCTTGCTCACGGCTTTGCTACAAGAACTACTTTATATGTAAGTAATACAGGACAAAACTTGTAAAAAATATTCGATAAATTTTTATTTAATATAATTTATTTCTAAATACTATTTGATTAAATCTATAAGACTAAAATGGTTAATTATACAAGGCTTTAAAGATTTCATTTGGCGTTAGCTATAATATCTAAATTTATCTTGTACTAAACTCTTTATAATATTATGTTATTATTTACAGCTATCAAAATTCCTGTTTGCGGCATTTATCTTATGCTGATAAAATTAAAAATTCCATTATTACTATGTTGAATAGCATAATTTGAATATTACTCGAACTGCTATCCAAATTGTCATTCAACACTATTATATGACTTGCAGATATGGATATTCATATTAGAATTATGCTATTCAGTGTGATAAAATTTTAAAATTTACTAGTACTACTATCTTTTATATGAGTGCCACCAAGGGAAAACCTGTAATCGGGCTTTCAATTATATTTTGTATCGGACAAAATCTATTTAATTTCTTAGAGAATATGTCCGGTGCAAAATATAATTGAAAGCCCGATTACAGGTTTTCTTTTAGTGGCACTTATATGTCAAATTTATTTTATATAAAAATATAGTAGACAAATATAGTTTGGAAAATAAATAATTTAACATTACAATACAATAGTAATTTTTTTTATTAAGTTTCAACAATAATTAATTATCTATAATAAGCTTAATGTAAATATAAAAAGTGAACAAATTAGCGAAATGATTACATCAAACATATTAAGTAGCAATTTTCATATAGATATATATCCGTGAGAATTTAGGAAGCCTGGTTGTTAAAGTTATTGGCCAGCAAGAATTTAAAGTTTAAAAACAACATGAAATATGCAAATTTGATTTCAAAATAAATTAGCCAAATTTAGTATGTGATATTTTGGCGTTGTAATCTTTGGATTATCGTCTAGCACTAGTGTATGATTTGTTTAAATCCAGATGATCCACATTATACATAAATCCTTATCAGTACGAATTTTGCATATCGATATTGAATAGTCTAATAATCTATAAATTTAACAATAATGATACAAAACTGTATGCGAATCGAGCAGATTACACTTAATATAGATTTTGAACAATATACTGTATTTGCATATAGGTGTGGAACACAAGTTTGAGGTAAACTAGTAGTTGATTTAGCAGAATGCAAATCATAATTCTTATCATTCGGCTAAATGAATTATTAGCTTGTT
Organism: Dentiscutata heterogama; assembly: GCA_910591775.1. Lineage (NCBI taxonomy): Eukaryota > Fungi > Glomeromycota > Glomeromycetes > Diversisporales > Gigasporaceae > Dentiscutata > Dentiscutata heterogama. The sequence continues at coordinate 3,088 of CAJVPU010002727.1, read as the reverse complement.
TCAAACTCATGCCGCAATTATAAATCAACTGATTACTCCATTGTCGTCATTAATAAATTTCTTTATTTATTAATATTAACAGCAGCCCGTTCTCATTATATATGTATTATAGTTTAATCTTGTTTAACAAACTATGGGGTTTGTAATTGACAATAACGAACTTTTTTTTTAGATTTAACTAAAAACAGCATTTTATAGTTGGTTTAAAATGCGTATTATCAAGATAATAAGTTTTATTTGATATTTACTATTAGGACCAACGATCCTTTCGGTCCATCCTAAAAGGGACCGGACTAGCCCAATCCCTGGATGGACCGAAGGATCGTTGGTCCGGACCGGATCGATTAACAGCCCTATTCAATATTAGTAATGGATAGATTGATCCAGATCTGGTTAATTCTACTTTGAATATTGGCTCATTTAAATGTGAAGTTTTGAATATTGGAAAAGAAGAAGCAGTATATATCTTTATATTTTTGGCTTTGAAGAAATTTAATGTGATTCTGGTATAGAGGATTTTTTAAAAGAAGAGCAGTCAAGTCTTGGATTTGAAACACTGTTAATGTTATCTATAATTATTCGTTTGTAGTTAGGTTTTTTAGAGAGATTGATAATATAGGCGTGGACTTATTTCCAAGTTTTATGGTATTCAACTTTCATGTGATCTATGAAGATATTTTAACGATTTGTTATCAATAATTTACAGCTTTTTTCACAAATTGATTCAAATATATTACTTCGTGTGATTCGGATAGCTTAATAAAATGGTTAGAAGCAATTAAAAAAATATAATTTTTTTTAATTGTAAGACACATTACACGTTCAAAGAATAATCAATAATGCAATTTTTTATTAAACAAAGTATTCGAATGATAGCCATTTTATGTTTTTTTCTTTTGTATTATTTGTTAAAGACGTTTTTTCTTTATAATTATCATGCAGAAGCAACTTAATATAAAAATAATAATTATTAAAAATAAAATAATATATTTTCTCATAGTTTTTCGAATTTCGTTATACGTTTTGGAGATAAAATAAATTTCTGCGTCAAAACGTATAACGAAAAAAATATACTAATAGAAATTAACTAAATTTCACCGAAATTTGGAAGTAATTAAAAATATATTTGAGTATCCTGGTTAGTGTGTGAAGCTAATTTATTTAATTAAACAAGACAAAGCATCTCATTAATGCAGTGAATCTTGTGAATTAATAATGTAATGTAAGAATTGAGAAAAAAATGGTACATAGTGTATGTATATGCATTCACATTTAATTGCATCCCGCCGGGACCATAGTAAAAAAATATTAAAATTTTGCACTTAGAAGGTGTTTGCATTTATAGAGTAAATATATATGGCTTTTATAAGTTGGGGCAAACTTATAAGCAGATATAATAAATCCAGCGGACTGAGCTAAAAATAGTCGGATATTCACGGACCCAAGCATTAGCCAAAAGTTATATGAGCAAAAAGCTCTCGAATGAAGGATTTTGTCTCTTTGTGTACATTACACTTTTGCATGCAATCTGCACAAAAGTTCACTTAATTCACATGAAAATTTGTACTTGAATTTAATACTATAAGTAAAATTATTTGATAAATTAGAATTTTTTAAATTTGCACAAATTACTTTGGCTGATTAATGCGCTGCTAACCTGCACGCATTCAAGTGGAACAATTTTATTAAAATAAAAATTAAAGTAAATTGCACAGATAGATCGTCTTTGAGAAAATTATAGATTAAATAATGTAGATGCTAGAAAGCTCTATTATACATATAGATATATATAACTTAGTAAGCATGAAAAATTTAAAGTAAACTATTTGAAAACTTTGCATATTAAATATATAATTTATATATATATTACAACCAATATTTTTAAGTAATATACCTCCAATTAAGATGTCTATCGCACAAAACTTCATCATAGTTTGGTTCCTTTTCCACCAATTCCATAGCAATTTCTCTAATCCTTTTATTATTCTTCAAATCATTATCATTTAACTTATAATTGTGATTTGCTAAAATAGCTAAATCACGTTTCTTATTTAATAATTCCAAATAAAATTTTAATCCAATAGTTATAATAGATGATAAAATCACTGCAGCTAAGCATACGGAACTTCCCATAAAGAATGATGGAGCATCAGTAGCTGGAAATATTAAAAGCCCGATGATACCTCCAATTTGATTAGAAGTTAATATTATAGCAGTCATCGTGCTGCGCTTATATTGACCAGCTGTTTTGAAATTTTAAGAATTAAAATTAGATAATATTAGTAAACATTACCAAACATTAATCTATATTGCTTTTTTTTTTTTTAAAAAAAAAAAAAAATACTTACGAATATTACAGGAGAACCAACTAAACATTACCGGCACCACACTATACACCCCACATGCCAAAAGAATAGTAAAAAAATATCTTAAATTATATAAACTAGGATCATCTGCACGTGTTGCTAGCATTCCCACCAATCCAATAGTGGCTAATAAAAAAGAAATCAATGAATTTATGGTTTTTGTCTGATACTTATCAGAATGCCATGAACTAAGAACCATAAATATAGTTGAAATAATAAGTGGTGGTATAACCATTAATTGAGCTTGTAAATCATTAAAACCAAGTTGACTAACTAAAGTTGGAAGGTAAAAATTAAGAGCATAGAATGGAATCCCAGTAATTAAAATCAATACTGTGTAAATATAAGTTAAAGTATCAGTGAAGGCAAATTTTACTTGAGCCTTGGCGAGATTACTATCAATTTCAACGGGACCACCCTCAGATTTTAACCGTTCAACAGCGAAATTACGTTCTTCAGGAGTAAAAAAACGAGCATTTCCAGGTCCACGAGTCAAAAATACAGCGATAATTATTGCCAAAATAAAGGTTGGAATGTTTTCAATTATAAATAACCATTGAAAACCACTTAATGAAGTTCCAGATATTTGGACTATGAAATATGACTAAACAAGTTAATAAATATCATAATGTGTTAGTGAAATTAACCAATGTGATGTCAATTGATTTAGAATTTAAAAAAAAAAAACTTACAGCGAACCCACTAAGAGCACCACCAATTGT
>CAJVPU010002726.1:0-10156 GCA_910591775.1 Dentiscutata heterogama | reverse complement strand
AGTACGTTTTTGAGATATAGCACTTCCAAACACCCCCAGGGAAAATTACCCCCGGTTAAGATTAGCAATACTCTAAAAAAAAAAACAGATGGTCATTAAATAGCTTATGAAATAATAATAACATAAATTTTATAAATATTATTTATTTTGTTGTAGAAATTATATATTACGACCAGTGTTGGGCAAATTAGTGGTCAACCAAAAATTTACTGGTCAAATTTATTATATGAAAATAATATATTTATTATATAATAAATATACTACTTGACCAATTTGACCAGTACAGATTCTTTAACCAGACCAGTCAAATTGGTCAAATTGGTCTGGTCAAGCCAACACTGATTACGACATAAAAAAAAGGCAAAATGGATGATAGCTTTTTTTTTTATTTATTGTTAACCTCTTTTTAAATTCGTGCTAACTATATTACTCTAGCTACGGAGTGTACTGTATATCGATACATATTTATAATTTCTTTTGTTTGCTTTTTTTATTTTTCTTACGCATTTCATTTGTTAGTTTTTCTTTGTTCCAAGAAAGATGAGTTATTATTCTTACCATTTTTATTTGAGTCGAATTTTGTTAAACGTTTATTAACGAGAAATTGATTTAATGTAGTAAAAACAGTTAACGTCAATCTAGAGGCCTAGCTATACATGCTTCAATGAGTTTTGTATTTTAATAAGACAACAATAATAAAATAATACGTATTATTCATTTTCGGAGAATTTGATTTCTATCCAGTCATGGTGAAACCGGAAACGTGACCTGAAGCAGGCACGTGCCCTCGTGACTTCGGGTATTTCCAAATTTAGGCTTCCCGGCCCGATTTACCCGATCGGTGCGATTCCACCAATACTTCAGATCTAGGATATTGGGAGGATTAGTACAATAGGGATAATTTCAGCAATATGGTGAATAGTAATAATATTAGCTATAAGGCAATCTGGATTTATTAACAATAATAAAGATCTTTATGATCCTGCAAATGTAAATATACAAATCCACAATCATAAATAAAGGCCTTTTGGCCCTTCAGGAAGAATAACACCCGTTTCACCTAAATAATAAACACCTAAGTCATATAATAAACTATACACATTCGTTATTAACCACTCGCCAAATCTAACACGCCTCTTTCGACCCATTGTAACCAAAACTTCGGTTACATGAAGCAACTTTCGACCAAGCGACAGACTCGCCGATTTCGGGTCTTTCAACGTAATCAACTATGCAAAAATAGCAGCAAATTCTTTCATTGGGATTAATATCGCATGTGCTGCATAACAGAAAACGAGTGCCTTTCTATTATTTTCCATATGCTTGTAATACTTAAGAATATCAAGATTCAATATGTTAATGTGAGAGCGCAATAGATCATTGACAATGTGTACGTATTAAAAAGATTAATCTATTTATAAATTCACTAAGACAATTTTAATTAATGTTGGGGCTCTGTTTAAGAATAAACTCCACTTATACTTTTTAATATTAATTTTAGCCATAAAACTCTAAAATCTTCGGTTTAAAATAGTATCAGCCATTTTAGCACCGATAATCATGGCGCAAAAAGATATTCTGTAATACAGTTATCTCGTGATCTATTAATCGGAACTATTCGTTCGGAAGGATCACGGGACATAAACAATATATATAATATCGATATACATAATATTTTTATCATTTGGTAAAAATAGAGTTGCATTATCACGGGTTATCGTTATTTGTTTTATAATTTTGGTTAAACTTACAGGAATTTAGCCAGCTTACATGCATAGTTACGTATACAAGAAACCATATATATTTATAGTTGCTTTATATCGTAATATAAACTGCACGTAATACAGAAATATATGTAACCGTGTTTCAGTTACTGTTTCAATGATATTCGATAAATTGGCTTATCGTTTCATGCTCTAAATCATAAATAACGAATAAACAAAAAAAAAAAAAATGACTTCCCAATCTTATAAAGACCTTATTCGTAATAATAAAAAGTTACTTCTAAACGAATATAATTCTGATGTTATAATTTACGTCGATGATGGAGAGAATTCAAAAGAATTTTTTGCGCATTCACCTATTTTAATTGCACGTTCACCTTATTTTGAAACCGCTTTTTCTGATGATAATGTTGAAAAAGATGGTGATTTCTATATTTTTTATATTCAAAATGTTTCTTCAACTACATTCGAAATTATTTTAAGGTATTTTATAATGATCTCTTATATAGTAATACTATATTATCTGTTATAATCCCGTTTTACGAATGTTAATTTTTATTAATTAATTATATATTTTAGATATTTATATATTGCAGAAATTTTATTAGATGAATTAACTGGTGTCGAAATCTTACATCTTCGTATTGCGGCTGATAAATTTCTTTCTAAAAAAGTTTCTGATAATATACAATTATTTTTGGATCAAAAGCTAGAAGAATTTGTACGATATGATGCTGTTAGCATATTACAAGAAGTTTTTAAATATAATAATAGTATATGTGATTCATTACGCATATACTGTCTTCAAATCATCTGTAAATATCCAAATGCATTATTTGATCATTCAAATTTTACTCAATTGGACGAAATTCTTTTAATGATTGTCTTACAACAAGATGATCTTGGTGAATTAAGTGAAATTAGTATTTTAAATTATTTAGTCAAATGGGGAATTGCTCGAATATTAACTACTACTCAGGATATAACTAAATTGGAAAAATCCGATTATATTAAATTACAAAAAGTTATCAATGATTGTGTTCCTCTTATTCGTTGGTTTCATATTCCAATATCTGAATTTCGACAAAATTTATCGTGGATTGAAAAAATTTTACCTTCAAAACTGTATTTAGACATTATTAATTATCATTTTGACAATACCACACCACCAGAAATGTTGCAAATTTTGCCACCAAGAAATATTCCACCCAAGGATAGTAAAGAAACTCGTAAAGATGCTCCTAGAAAGTCTCTTCATAGAAAATTCTCTTCTTATGAAGATATTGTTAATGATAATGAAAAATTACTTCAAAGTGGAAAAGGTTTCGACGTTATTATTCATGCTGGTGAAGGAGAAGATTCCAAAGAGTTTCACGCACATTCTGTTATATTAGGTTTACATTCTTTTTACTTTAAAGCTGCTTTTTCTGATCAAAATACTATAAAACAAGAAAATTGTTTTGTTTTTACAAAACCTAATATTCCAGCGACTATATTTGAAATGATTTTAAGGTAAATTAAAAGTTGGGTTTGTTTAAAATATAATCCCTATTCTTATCTTCTTATAAAATGTTCTTATTTTCTTTAAAAGATATTTATATATATCAGAAATCGCTATAGATAAATTAAATGGTGTTGAAATCCTGCAACTCTTGATGGCAGCTGACGAACTACAAATTCAAAATATTATTGATAATTTTCAGCCTCTTATGAATCAGAAACTTGAAGAAATTATGCGAGATGATATTGTTTTCATATTTGATACAATTTTTAAATATAATAATAGGATATATGAATCGCTGCGCGATACATTTCTTTATTATATTTGTATGAATCCAAGATTATTATTTGATGATCCAAAATTTACTCAATTAGATAAATATCTATTAAAAATTATTTTACAACGGGATGATCTTGGCAACATAAGTGAAGATGATATTTGGAATTATTTAGCAATATGGGGAATTTCTCAAGCATCAAACATTCTTCAAAGTAAAAACATTAATGAATGGAAAGAAGATGATTATTTGACTTTTAAAATGACTATTTACGAATTAATTCCTTTAATTCATTGGTTTCAAATTTCATCAACAACATTTAAACAAAATTTATTATTCTTTGAAAAAATTTTAGATAATGAATTATATCATGATATCATAAAATATCACCTTAATTCGGTTATGCCAAACAAGACATTTAGAACATTTCCATCCAGATATACTCCTTCCAATCATATAGCTTTTGTTAATCCGCAATGCTTCAATATTATTGCGAATTGGATTAGTATGTGTGCTGTTGAAAAAACCCCTGAGATTAAACGGAAAAGACAATCATTTATGGAAAAGATATTAAATTTGAATGATAAATCAAGTGTAAAACCTGAGGAACGAGAAAGTACTAGTTTACAAAATTACTTTGACGATTTTAGATTTAGTAATTACAATCTTGTTAGTAATTCTTATTATTTTAAACTTCTTTATTGCGCCCAAAGGGATGGATTTGAAGCAGAAAAGTTTCATAATTTATGTGATAAAAAAGGATCAACCGTGACAATAGTAAAGATTAAAGGATCAGAAATGATATTTGGTGGTTATAATCATTTAAGTTGGGAACCTTATGAACCTCGGGATAATATTACCATGGCTAATTACACAAAATCTGATAAAAATTTTTTATTTTTTTTCGAGAATACTTTTTATGATTTAAGTCGTTCAAACCTTGCACGTGTTAAAAAGGGCTCTTATGCAGTTGAATATAGTCCTTTAAATGGACCAATTTTTGGGCATTCTGATTACAAAGAGGGGTATGATATGTGTATATATAATAACATATTATCTTTTGGTAGACGTAGTTGTTATCCTGATTCAAAAAATTTTTCAAAAGCATCACATTTTGAAATAGAAGATTATGAAGTTTGGCAAGTAAATTATGTAAATGTATATAATTATAAATATTAATATTTTGGTTAGCCTTAATGCAATAAAATCACGCAAGAGGGAATAACCACTTATCCACTGTTTAATCTTTTCTCATGCGCACTTTTTGCTTTGGGTTCATCATATGTTGTAATCCGATTCTGCTATTATACCAAGCATCTGTTTTACACTATCCCTCAAAATTTTCCCGTTTTCCTTTTTTGTGATCTATTTGATATTTGGCTTTACTTGTACAATACAGACCATTGTAAAATAAACTCGATATAAAGAATTGTGGCTTACTTTCAAGTATCTTATTTTATATATTTCCTATTCCATTTACCACATAAACTACCTTCCAGTCTCTCACCTGAAACACCTCTTTTATATTCGATACTGATTTCCTTGTTTGGTATTAAAAGCCAACGTGTCTTCTTATTCGCATTTTATTTGCAAAAGCTTTAATGCAATTCCTAAATAGCATTGCTTGAAAATATCACCACATTGTCAACTTTTTTCACAATATAAAATACATACTCTTGCATTCTGTTACTAACATTTATATAAATTCTTTTTTTCTGAATTGTATAATATTATTTAATTTAACAATTTAAATCAGAATGAAAATAAAGCTCGAAATTGAATTTTACAGCTTCGTGAAAAAAAATATATATAAACTATTAAGATTACTTGGATTAAATTTTTTAAATTACTGAAGAAAAATCTGTTGTTATGAAAGAAGAACCAATAACAAAACTAATAAGATTTATTTTAGATCTTAAAAACTATGAACCTTTTCAACTTATTAAAATAATTAAAAAAAATTAAAAGAATTATTTTGGAAGTATAAAGTCAATAGTAAAACATCATGAGAATAAACCAGTAAAATTATTAATCGTCTTTTATAAAAATTTTTAAAATATGAATCTTTAATTTTTTTTTTTGGAAATATTTGATTAGCTCTTCAGTGTTATAATACTAATTACGTCTGGGTTATTTTTTCTTTGTCAAATAATATGTCTAAGAGTTAAAATAAGTTTTCAAACTAAATGTGAAAATTAATATTTATTATATATTTTTTATATATTTTTTACAACCTAGATAATATATAGTTTGGTAAAATTTTCTTTAAAATATTATTTGTTTCTAATCAATTTAACCCTATTTTTTTCTTTTCATATACGTATAACAATTTGCTTATAAAAATTTAATTCAAAGCTTTGAATTAAACCAGATAGTTAATTCTTTACAATTAAAACTTATAAAGCTAATCTTAAAAATTTAAATGAAGAGCACTATCAACAACCTACTGAAAGTAATCTTTTATCAAAACAATTGAAATTGAGGTTCTTATTAAATAAATGCTTATATATAAAGATTTTGTATTGAATAGCAGATTACTTTATAGTTATTAATATAAAGATCTTTTAAATCAAATTATAAAATAAATATTTAGGTTCAATTTGTAAAAAGTCAGAAGTTTACAAAATAATCAGAATTATACCAATAAGCATAAATATTATATATCAGAATTTTAGAACTTGCTTAATCTTTTTAATTAGTTAAATATTTATATCACAAAAACCATTTTTATTCCTTTAGGATATTCTATAGAATAGATGGGTAATATAAGAAATAAACTTCGCTGATAATTAGTAATCATAGAATTTTTTAATATATTCAATGTGATACTTGGTAGAGTTTGCGAAGTTTACCCAACTATTCTGCAGAACATCCCAGAAAGCTTTTTTTTAAATTTCTATTAGCACATCTCAAATATAAGATTATTATCTTAATTCATTAGCAAAAATACAAGTATAACCTATTTATTGATTGTCCATTTAATATATAAACTTCACGCCCAATATCTAGTTTTCAAATAACCTCTCTCAAAAAAGAAAATTATCGAGGTCCTCCTCCGGTACTATTCAAGCTAGTCGAGTTTTTTGAATAAGACCGGAGTACATAGCAGCATTTTTCATTTGAATCTTTTTCTTGATATTTTTGCATGAAATTACGGAATCAATTGTGCAAAAATATCACAGGAAAAACATCACATGGTCATATATAAATATCGAATAACATCTATATTGGGCATATGATAAATAACAGTTTTTTCATCTACTGCCCAATATTGTACTTATACTTATAGGTATATAATTAGCTATTCTCGTGATGTTAGCATTATTCGATGGCCAATCATTTTATATTTTTTTTTTCAGATTGATTTTATAAAGAATGGTTAACTATATTTAAATTTGGTGATATCTTTAATGATTTTGGCTTAAAGATTTACAAAGCTGCAAAATATTCAAAACCAATACTACCATTGTCAAATTACTAAAGGTATAATTTGTGCAATAATATTTCAAATTAATTTTGCAAATAAATTTAATCTTTGACCTAACAAGAGTTGTAAACTTTAAAAGATTTTAATTATGGTAATATACTTAAAGTATATACAGTCAGATCTCCCTAGTGCAACTCGTTGGGACCGTACTTTTGATAGCATGCAGTTAAGAAAAATTGCATTTACGAGGGTCAGAAATATACTTGGGCCAGAGCTTGAGGTGATTTAGAGAGGTACTGCATTTAGGGAGGTTGCATTTAAAGAGGTCTGACTGTAATATATTAACCTAATAAATATTAATGTTCAACTAATTGAAATAATACGTTAATAATAATGCACAATAACTATAATAACCAATAAAATTGTTAAGTATTTTTACAAATTTGAAATACTTCATATTCATCTATATAAAAATCTCTATCTGCACTTCTGATTGGTTTATCATATGCATCTTCACAACAATACCATTTTTTTTCTGGCACTTTCATTCCAAGGTCATTACCACTAAACCATGGACCTATACCACCATAATAGATTGCTTTTGATACATTATTTACACGACTGAGAATAGACTCATTTGTGATTCCATTTTTTAAAGAAAAATAAAGCTATCAGCTGTTGCACCAAACTCACCACGAATTTTATTGCTAATTTTCCAAATAAGTGGATTATAACCACCAAGTATCTCATCTTTAATCTCATCTGTATTGCTGACTTTTAAAACAACTACGGTACCAGGTATGTTATCACAAAGCATATGAAATACTTCGCCCATGAACCCGTCTCTACTGCCTCTAAGTAAAAGTTTAAATTTATATGGAATGTTTATGATATCATAAATTGTTGACCTTCTATCAATCCATGAAGAAATCTCTGCTGCATGCTGTAATGTAATTATAGAAGATGATGGTACAATAATTGACGTTTCGCGAAGAGGAAGTTGTGCTATAGCTTTTTTACGAGGAGGTAAAATTTGAGAAGTTATAGGTATATCTGGATCTACGAGATATGACATAATATCATCCCACATATTTTTCTTAAGAATATTACGATAAGGTTTAATTTTTATTAATACATCTTTACCAGGAATTTGGAAGTATCTAATTTGAGGAAGACAATGTTGAAGGGTAGTTTTTAATGATTCGAAATTCACATCTGTCCATTCTTTAAGATCAGGTGGTAAATTTGGAGTTTTCGCCTTTCCCCATAGAATTACTTTATCCCAAATTTCAGATTCTTCCATTTGTAAATCATCATTCTTTAAAAGAGTAATTAAAGCATTCTCTTGAAGATTGGTGAAATCATCAGAGTTAAAAATCATGCTCGGATGTTTTACAATTATATCATTGTAAAATTGTTGTAAAGGTTCAAAGTTTTCATTAAGGTAGCTCATTTGATAAACACGAGAAAAATTTAAACGAAGCCAAGATGCATTACTATCAATAAGATGAGATTGGAGATGTTTAACTAGTTCTGTAAGTTTAAGTTCATTTACTTGTGATTAAGTCAGATATCAAAAAATTGCAGATTAATCAATATTATATATATATATATGGTATTTAATTATTTGATATCTGATTTAACTACAAGTATAATATATATTTGACTATCAAATTTTTGTTTGATTATGCTAAACATTAGCTATAAAAATCCTATATTGTAATTAGACTCTTTGCTGTTGTGGGCAGTAAAGAATTTCATGTTTAGTAATTAAGCTTTGCAATTATAATAATATTACAAGAATCTTAAATTGTAATTAGGCTCTATGATTATTAAAGCAATACAAGAACTCATATTAAATTAGACTCTATAACTACTACAAAAATTGCAAGCATTATATTTAGTAATTAAACACTAGTAGTACAAGAATCTATAGATACAGATATTTGAAAATATATAGCTATATTTGATTAATATATCATCACATCAAAAGTGCTATAATAATATAAGTCACAACAATAATATAAATTATAATAGTGATATAGGCCATAATAGTGATATAAGCTATAATAGTTATATAGGCTATAATAGTAACATAGTCTGTAATAATAATGATAATAACTAAAATTTGCTATAACTAAAGTTATAGCAATATGACAACAAAACAGTTTGTAATAAAATAAATATGAAGTCATAGTTATAAGACATATTAAAATCTTTTTTCAATGCAGCAATAACTAATTGATCAAATTTAGTGTAAAATTTTTTAATTCTATAACTTATATTTGTAAAATTAAAATAAAATAAATAAAAAAAATCAATAAAATTAGATAAGTAATTATCAAAAAATCTTAGAATATCAGAAAAAATTAAAATTGAGCAAAATTTTCTTTTTTATAGATTTGGTTGACCAAATTTATATATTTTTCAATCAAATTCATAATATTACACAAACTTTTATTTTGATCTATCTTTGATAATTCGTGATTAAGTAATCAGATAGTAGTGATTCTAGTACTATTCAAATTATCTCATCAAGACAATTCGAATAGCACTAAAATTACTAATATCTGATTACTAGATTACAAGTTATCAAAAATAGATCAAAATAGAAGTTTGTATAATATTACAATTTGATTGAGAAATATACAAATTTGGTTAACCAAACTTATAATAAATTAAATAATGATTTCTTAATGACTATTTATTCAAATTTAGTAAAAAATTTTTTATTTTAATTCTATAAGTTTATAGAATTAAATTCTGGTTGAATTTAGATAGCTAATTAATAAAAAATATTTATTTAAAGTTAAAAAAATTTAGGTGCAGCTTCTTTTTATAGATATTTAAATTTAAACAAAGATTACTTGTTACTTACTTATCTAGTCAAATTTAATCAATTTTTTTTTATTTTAATTCTATAGATTTACAAAATTAAAATAAAAAAAAATATATGCTGCTTTGTTACATGTATAGCTAATCATTTGTTAAATTACTATATTTGATAATTTGCCCAATATTAATATTATTCAGCAATTTATAATCATGATTGATAGAGAGTTACTTACTAAGTTTTAATTTTAAATATTGAAATAAACATAATTATTTCATTGGTGGAAGTTGATATAAGTAGTATAGAAAGGAGAATATTGTCTAAGAGTTAAAATAAGTTTTCAAACTAAATGTGAAAATTAATATTTATTATATATTTTTTATATATTTTTTAC
>CAJVPU010002725.1:0-10158 GCA_910591775.1 Dentiscutata heterogama | reverse complement strand
GGCCAATCCTTTATCACAGGTCTTTACTATATTCACCACATTACCCATTACTCCAGTTTTGTTGCACTAATTACCCTCCCAATCAAGATCCCCAGTGCTATCTGGGGTTGTTAGTGCTACCTTGCCAAATGCAGATTTACATGCGCAATCTATTTGCCCCAAAACCTTCTGCAATGTCACCCATCACACGTAATGCCAACTCTCTATAGTTAGATCTCCTTCCGAGAATTCCTATTCTAGATTTGTACTTCACTTGGACTTTCACTGGGCTTTGTGTTCAATTTTGGCTCCTTTAGATTACAGAGTATTTTTCGCCTTCAGCCTGACTCGAACTGTGGACCTTAACTTAATTACCATGGGGGTTTGGCAACTTAACAAGTAAGCTATAGAGCCCAAACCTTTTTTTATCTTTTTTATTTCTTTTGTTATGTATAAGATTATGTCTAAAAAGCAGATTTTACTTAACTTTTTAACTGCTTTTACTATAGCTTTATTATACTTTATTTGTCTTTTCTTTAATAGAAGCTTTGAGTTAAGTGTGATCAGCTTCGACTTGCTACTATTAATTTCTATACTATTTAGTTGGAAGAACTACTCTGTAATCTGAATTATTTGCTTGAGCTAGTCTTTAGAACTAGCAATCCATGTCGTATCATTTGCATAGGTGAGAAATGCTAGCTCTATACTTTTTTGTTTTCTGGTCCCAAGCAGCTCTTCAAATTGCTTTGGGTTTATAATTTTATAGCTAAGCTCTTTGCATCTCTGCATTCAGTCTAACAAGAAATCATAAAAGATTCTTTATAGTAGAGAGGAAATGGCCTCTTTTTGGTCTATTCCCTTGTCTGCAACAATGTCTTGTATTAACCCAAATGCTATTATAATCTTCAGCTTTCTATTCGTAAACAGGTTTAGAATTAGCTTGCAGTATCTATTTGGGATTTTGATTCTTCTTAAGGCTCTTTTTAGCATGCTCAAATTAACTGAATCAAATGCCTTTCTTATATTTTAAAAAAGTAACCAGATTTCTTGCTTGTTTTCTTCTACTTTCTTAATAAGCATTTTTAATATATGAGCTGGTTCTTCAGTAGAATTGCCAAGTAACCCTGTGATGTTTGGACCATGAAGAATATCTTTTCTTTAATGACTTTACTTAGTCTCTTTGTCAATATCTTTGTAACATATTTTAAAAATACTTCTATTAATGCAATTGGTCTAACTTTATCTAGATTATATTTCAGTTCTGCCCTTTTGGTATAAAGTAGATTTGTGTTGTTTTCCATTTAACTAGGATGTTGCCAACTTGCAAACAAAGTGCTGTGAAGTTCTTGAAAATTTGTTGTAATCTTGTGTCAGCTTGTTTTAAAAGAGGATATGAAATTGTTGAAATTCCTGGTGCTAAGTTAGCTTTACTTTCTCTTAGCATTGCTTGCTACTCATCTAGTGTAATTGGTTGTATTACCAGATCAAACCAAGACTCTTGGATTCTTTCTTTTGGCTGATACTCATTGGTCCAAAGTTTCTCAGCCTCAATGTGGCTTTTTTCCTTGTTTACAAATTATTTCTGAAAGTGTGCTTGAACCTCTTCCAGAACTTTTACTAGATCATTTAGTAGTGTTTCTTGGTCTTGGTTTTGTAGTAGTACTCTATCCAGCACTACTTTGTTGAATGGCCGCTCTAGTAAGCTAGTTAGCATCTTTTTTTGATCATTTACAATTTGTTCTGCTCTTCTTTAAATATATACTTGTATGTCTTTTTTTTTATTCTGCTTACTACTTGCAACTAACTTGCTTTTGATTGCTTTCTACCATATGAGTGTATCTGCTTCCCATAGCTTGACTTCTACTATTTTAATATCTTTAATATTACTGCTTGCTAAAAAGTTTATTCTCTTGATTTTTCTATTCCACCCTGAAATTTTTCCTTGTATCTTAGTATTGTTTGCTGTTCTGGTTTCTCTAATTAATTTGCCTAGCAAGTAGGTTATCTTTACAAATTTGTTTTTTTTGTTTTTGTAGTTTACTTTTTTCCCAAAATCTACTATCTTGTTAGGTAAATTATATTATCCTGCTAGTAGAATTGCATTCTCTAAAGACTCCTACAATTTATCAAGATTTGCTTCTAGTTTTTCTAATACTAATGGATCTAGTGTTTCTTGTTTGAGTATTCTTAGTTGTTTACAATTTAGCCTATTCCAGAGGCTTTCTCAATAGTTACTTCAGTTTTCTTCTGTAGCTAAATTGAGCTTCTATACTCTTTGTTTTATACTTGGTATATTCTTTGGGTAATTATTTGAGTAGGCTAGCAGATGCTATTTGAGTTTTGCAAATGCTAAGTTATAATCACTGCCTGTGACTGTTGTTATACAATTAATATTAAACTCTTGTATTATGTTAACTATATCTCAGAATATCTATATTTAATCTATTCTTGTTACCACTGTATTGTTGCACTATGTGAACTTCTTTTCATACGGATTGAGCAATTTGTATATATTAATAAAATCAAATTCTTTAAGCCATCTATGCATTGCTAATTTTCTATGGCTCTCTGTTTGTGATGACTTGTGTACTAATAGATTTACCGTGTGATTAAAGTCTCCTATTACTATTGTGAGGTTATTATCTTGCATTTTACTTATTTTGTCTCTTACTATTAGCTCTATCTTTTTTATTATTTCTGTATCACTTGGAGGAATATACACCAAAATTATTACTAACTTGTAGATCTTAAGATAGAAATATACTATCAAAATATACTCATTCAGCTTTTCTATTCTATCAATATGTTTTTCTGAGTCTTTTCGAACTAAAAGGCCAACCCCAAAATCTTTCTTTTTTGATTTTGAACCAATTGACCATATTCCTGTATCTCGCTTGTATAGATTTGTCTCTATAACTCTGATTATGTTGTATTCTTTTTCTATTACCCACTTTAATAAAAGTTTAATTCTGTGATTATGTACCTTAAGCCTATTGATATTGTGTATTGCTATATTGATCTGTTTAACTAGTTCTAAATTTCTAGTTAGTATCGGTTGCAGTGTTGTATATTTTCATTGTTCAAAGATTTTTGAAAAAAATTTTTTTAATAATTATTTAATCAAATTTAATAAAATTTCTTTTATTTTAATTTTTATATATTTGTAGAATTAAAATAAAAAAAATTTTATTGAATTTGAAAAAGTGATTATTAAGAAAACTTTACTCAAAAATTTTCGGACAATAAAAATATACAACACTGACTAGTTGTATTCGAACCTGGCTAATATTCGGGTACCTGTCATTAGTGTGGTACCTGTAGCGTCTCTTAGAAATGCATGAAGGCTTTGCCCCTATTTTGTCTTTCTTTAAGTGATTCTAGTCTTTTAAGAATTTTCTGTAGCAAGTCAACCTGATCAGGTTTTTTTTTACTGCTTTCTCTTAAGAATCTTTCTGATTCTTGCTCAATGTTTGGCCTTTTGTTTTTCTTTTGTTCATTGGTAGCATGAATATTTTTTCAAGTAAACTTGCATTTTGGATTATTAGTACTTTCTTTGTGAGATATTACTATATAGCTATTTTGCAGATCTGAATTTTCTTTGCTTGGATCTAGGTTTTTTTTAATTACTCTTAGTCTTAAGTTTGCACTTGATGATATTCTGATCACATATTTCTTTAGGTTTTTTGTTTTCTGTATTAGTCTGCCAGAAAGGTTTACTTGAGTTTGTTTAGAACCTTTTAACACTATGTGTATGTTGTATAATTGTAGTGTCACTGCTTATTGCCTCTTTATTATGTAGCCTCCGGTTAAGCTTTGTATTAAAGTAGTATAATTTGGACCTCTGGGCTTGTAATAGGTCTTACTTAGACTTAAAGTATAATTGTGCTCTTTTACTTTGGTTGTCATTGCAGTTATTTAGTATATATACTGCTTGCACTTTGTATTTCTTTAACTAACAGAGTAAAAGACTATTATATGCTGTTGGTGGCATGTTGTAAAGTATTTATTTCTTTCTTCCAGAAGTTTAATATTGAATTTGCCTGGTGTGATTTTGTACGTTTTGCCCTGGTCAAGGTGTACTGACTAGTTTTCTCTTAATGAATTTTTTCTTTCTTCAGTAGATATTATAATTTTGATAAAAGCTGCCTTGTTTGCAAAATTATATTGCTAGGCTAGAATACTTGCTGCATCAAAATACTTAAGAAATTTTTTTATTTCTGCTATTTTTGTTTCTCTCAGAAGATCCCAGAGTGTAAAGAAGTAAGAGAATTCATTTGTATAATCTTTTGATATATAATCTTCTTTAGGTGCCCATGCTAAGTTAAATATATCTTCGTGTTTTTTAACTTTTTTGCTATTTTCACTTTTCAGACTACTATATTTGTCTATTGAGGGAGGTTTAATTAGACTATAGTTTAGAGAACCAACTTCGTTTTGTAGCAAAATACTTTAACTAGTCTCAGACTTATTATCAATTGTATTGTTTGATTTTTCATGTTCAGAAAGAGATCTTTTACAAACAGAACCTTTGGTATTGTTTAGTATATTTTTCCTATAGTTGCTTGACAAAGTAATTAGTTTGACTAGTATGATGTCTATTAGGATAGATTGATTCCTGTTCACTTCTTCTTTTATATTATTTTCTGCAACTATAATTCCTAGCAGAGTTTTCTCTTTATCTAAGATAGACTCATATTTAAACTCTTTACCATCTATCTACTTATATCTTTTAATGACAATACGAATGATTGCAATGAGGCAGGTGTCATTAGTTTCAAGATATTCTGCCACAAATTTGTCTTGTTTTAGTGTAGTTGGCTCTTGTTTACTATAAAGTAAAAGCTTCTCTTCTTTTAATTTGGCGAAGAAGTTTCTATATTTTGTAAGTGGTAGTATTCTTATTTGCACATAACTTGTATTCATGTTGATATTTGTTTGTTTACTTAATTGCAAATGCGTCATGTAATTGTTTGTTGTTTTGAGTAATCTGCACTACAGAGTCAAAGCTGATTTCCCAAAAACTAATTTTTCGAGTAAAAAAATTTTTTAGAAACAACTCTTTTAATGATATCTTCACTTTGTTGTTAGACAAACTAGAAGCACTAGTAAACTCTAGTTAATTTTTCTTGGTACTTTTTCTTCTTAGTCTATAAAGTACTATTGAATAGTGAATATTACTATTTTTTGGCCAGTTGTTTTTAGCTTAATTTTTGTACAGAGATCTACAGGGGAGAGTTTCTCTTATTTACCTTATAACAATTTGCCTGACAATAATTTTTTAATAATATTTTTTAAGAATATTATTAAAAAAATAGCTATCAGATAAATTGTTATAAGGCAAATAACATAAATCCAAATAAAGAATATTCAAAATTATTTTTGATATGAAATAAATATACTTTTATTTAAAGATAGGCAAAATAGTATTTTTCTTTATAATATATATATATATATGTTGCAGGTATGGCTGCTAGTATGGAACCTCAGGCAGACTATTTAAAATAGGCAACCAAAAGTTGCAGGTATGGCTAGTCGTACTCTCACTTGTAAAAGTCAGAGAGCTTAAATAGGTAATCTTCTAGTTAGATTGCAGGCATGGCAGCTAGTGTAGAACTCAGGTGGACTACTTAAAATAGATAACCAAAAGTTGTACATGTAGCTAGTTGTACCCTCATCATAATTGTAAACGTTGTTAATTATCTAATAAAAAGCCCCTGGCTATAAAAGTCACCTTAATACTGAAAAAAAAATATATATATATATATTTTTTATTATTAAAGTTTTTTTTTTTAAAATTTAATTAAAGTACATTAGTAGAAGTACAAGTTATAAATTTTGTAAGTGATCAACTTTTTTTTAAAAAATTTTTATTATTAGTTAATTTATAATACAGAAGCTTATACTCAACAATTATATAAAATGTTTTAATTTTTGCATAACTTATTTCGAATATTTTTGCAAATACTATGCCAAAAACATAGCATTTTTTTAAAATGCTAAAACTTTTTAAAGATAAATATTTTAAAAAACTAACCAATAACTTTATATATAAAAATAAGCTCTACAAAATTATCAGGTAATTTTTTTAAAAAGCTTCTTCTATAAAGAGTTATACTAATTTAAAAATTAATTTTTTTTAATTAGCTATAATTTTCTACAGAATAATTTTTTTGAAAAAATTAACTGATAACTTTGTAAAGCTTATTTTTATATATAATGTTATCAGTCAGTTTTTTTAAAAAATTGTTTTTAAAAAGTTTTAGCATTTTAAAAAATATTATATTTTTGGTACAGTAATTGCAAAGATATTCAAAATACATTAATTTTATTGGTTAATTCTAGTTATACAAAAATTGAAACATTTTATGTGATTGTTAGATATAAACTTCTGGTACTATATACATATTAGCAAAACTTATAGAATTTGGAATTTGTCTATAGACAACTCTATTTTAAATAACATACTTACAGAAATTGGATCTTCTTTAGTATAACTAGGCAATATAAAAATATTATATAAAAAAACTTTAACTCTAACTCTAATCTAACTCTAATTTAAACTAACTTTCATTCTAACTCTAACTATTTACAAATTTGCTTAAATTAGTTTAAATAGCTATTTTTATATATTATAATCTTATAATAATTTTATATTGCCCAGTTATATTAAAGATTAGCCCAGAAATTTTTCTACTCCTGTAATTTATAAAACTGCATTATAATTAGAGTTAAAGCAAGAGTTAAGGTTAAAATTATAGTTTTTGCTTTTAGTAAAATTTTACAAAAAATATTTTTAATTAAATTGCAAAAGATGTTTTTTTAATTAAAATTTTAAGTTGTTTTAGTTTATTTATAAAAAATAGTTTCACTTTGTTTGTTTATATTACATCTAATCTTGAAATTTGATTGGCCAAGAATTGCAAGAGAAGAAAATTTTTGTAAGTATACTAGAGAGGTTGGACAAACCAGGACAAATAGAATTGTCTAGACATGTTTAAAAATCCTATATAACAAAAATAAACAAATCTCAAATTTCCAAATTTCAAATTCTAATTTCAAATTCTATATATCATCACCAAAATTTGCAAGGTGATTATTATTGATTTTAATCGGTTATTAAATAGTAATCATTTTAAATCCCTACTATCAAGGACTATTGATTAAGATAGTAATCATATATATCAGTTTAAAAAATTCTAAATAGTATCGATTAATATTATATAATCAGTTCTAATTGATTTTCTAATTGTACCAATATAAAACTATTATACTATATACTTATTACTCATATTTAGCAAATATCAAATATTACTTTTTAAAATGCAAACAAATGCAATCGAATTTTATTAATTAAAATATAAGAATATATATCGCTAAATTATATACAACAAATATGACTAATTAAATCTAAACTAATTATTATAATTAAGCCCAAACAAATCATCTATGTTTTTTTGAGAAAGAAGAGCCATCGAACTACTACCTTGCGAAAAAGTTCTTGATTCTCTAGATTCTGGTTCAGGAGTATTTTGTTAAGAATCAGAGAGATGCTAAATTTTTGATTCATTTATAATCATTTTGGATGAATTATACAATGAACTACTATTATTAAAATTGATTTATAATTATTAAAACATTGGTATTGTTTAAAATATTATACAATAAAAAAAATAAAAAAAAGGCAAATATATACAAGATACTTTTCGATATAATATTTTATATTTTTCTTGTTGCATATAATACTCTTGGATCTAGGATTCAAGAATATATTGCATATTACAAGCGCAAATTCACAGTATTCACTTAATAGAGTAGGAACTGCAACTTCCAAAATGCAGCTCTTACAATCACAGTAATCCAGAACACACTATCGCTATTAGTTTCAAATAATAAGTAATAACAATCGCTTACTTTTGGACTTTTCTTCCATTTTACAATAGCCAAGGCTTTTGTGTTATTTTTTAAGAAGGGCAACCACTCTGAGCTGAAAATTTTTCATATTACTGACTAAATCCTCTGCAATGCTGCACCTTGATAATTTTTAATTTTTTGGATGAGCTATTATCACAAATTTATAAAATCAAATTGTATTATTAGTTAGTGATTGATAAAATAAGAAAAAAATTATTATTGATTAATAATGTTAAAAAAATATTACTAATTAACTAAAGTTAAAAAAAATATATTATTGATTAATCATGTACTATACTACACTATTTACCATGAAAATAGTTTATAAATTAATTGGTACTTATACTTCATATAAACTCAGGAAGGTGCTCTTCAAGATAACTCTTTATAGCATCTTTTAGAATACTTTGGTTTGGGTAAACCTAGGCCAGAAATAAATGTTTAACAATGCCATTATATACTCTCTTTAAAAAAAAAAAAAAACATTATAATTAATATATTTAATATAAAAAAAAACATATTTAGAAAGAAAATCACTTACATCAATCACTTAAAAAAAGAGTTCATTTTCTTCTTCATCTCGCTTTCTCTTTAATTTGTCCTTTATTTTTTTATAATTTTTATTGAACTGTTTAAATAGTAAGTATAGCTGTTGGTTTTGAGTATAGAGTTGTTTGAATTCCTTGCAGTAGTGATTGTGTTAGCAGTCTTGTTTTTTTTTTTTTTTTGGTTTATAAAAAAAAAAAAAAAAAGGTTCTTATTAATAAAAAAAAAAAAAAAAAAAAAGTGACTCATGTTTTTTTTTCATTTTATAAAAAAAAAAAAGGGTTCTCATTAAAAAAAAAAAAAAAGAAAAAGCTATCTATTCGAAGAGAAAAAAAAAAAAAAAGCCTTATATATGAAATTATTACTATCATGATTACATAGTGCATCTTGATAGGTTGATCTTTCTTGTGATTTTCCTTTAAGTTCTGGATCAGGTGAACACTGTGGTGAAAGATTTATATTGTTATCTAGTAATGAATAATGAGACTGGGATTTGTAACAAGAAGGTGGATATGCTTGAGAAGGTTAACAAGAAGGTTAACAAAATTGTTGTTGAGATTGTTGACAAGATTGTTGTTGAGATAGTTGTCAAGATTGTTGAGTTGGTTGGTGAGATTGGTGGTGAGATTGTTGTTGAAATGTTTGTTGTCAACTTCTTCTACTTATTTTAGAATAAATGCTTTGTATATTTAAAATACTTTCTACTAAATCCGATGAATTATAATTATCACAATAATAAGGTTGTTTTTGAGGGTTAGTATTAGTAGATATTTGTTGAGAAAAAGTAGAATTATATGGTGTATTAAAAACCAATTGAAAACAATGAGATGGTTGAATATAAAAATTAGAAGATGGTTGAAGACAAAAATTAGAAGATGGTTGAAAACAAAAAGTATGAGATGTTTGTTGAAGATTAGAGATATTATAAGAAATTAATTAAAAATGAATATTGTAAGATGGTTGTTTAGAGTCAGCAGTATTATATAGTATATTAAAAAACAATTGAGAATGAATAATTCGAGGTCGTTTGTTATTATTTGGTGTATTAGGAGTAGTGGAAGATAAGTTGGTGTTATTCATTGTTTCAAAATTACAAAAAAGAAATTTTAAAAATGTTTTTACCTTGAAATGCTAGAAATCATTTGTATTTATATAATTGTAAAGACTTTTATAAACAGGAAAAAAAAAAAATTAAACCGTAATAATGAAAAACATACCGAAAGAAAAAAATTTGAATAATTAGAAATATAATTAAGAAAAAAATCAAATAATAAAAAATATAATGAAAAAAAAAAATTCGAATGATAAAAAATATAACAAAAGAAAAAAATTTAAATGATACTTATCTAATTCGTTGTTTTAATCATTATACTTATAATGACAATATTTGAGATTTATCATATAGCTAAGTTTTTGTATATTGCATAATTTCATCACATATCAAAATAATATTACACTTAATATTATTAAATGAGAGCTACCAAAAAAAAACCTGAATTATTGGGCGTTCAATTATATTTTGTATTAGACATATTTGATTTAATTTATTAAATTAATCCCTAATAAATTAAATCGATTATATCTGATACAAAATATAATTGAATGCCTGATGACTTAGATTTTTCTTTGGCAGCTCTTATTTAATTTTTTTTTTTTTTTTTTTTTTTGTTGTTTAAGGTGACCTCTTTGGCCGGGGGGCTTTTTATTAGATAATTAACAACG
>CAJVPU010002724.1:0-10161 GCA_910591775.1 Dentiscutata heterogama | reverse complement strand
CGTGTGCTCTTCCGATCTAGAATGAATCCTCTTAAGACATAGGCAATTAATAAACATAAAAATACTAACCTTTGCTTTTCCATTTTCTAGATATTTCTGAATTCAAATTAATCCAAGAAAATGCCCAGAGTAAATGATGTCCACTTAACACCAATTCCAATTCTTCTGGGCCAGTTGATAAAAGAAGTGCTAGAATAAATCCATTTTTTGAATATTTCTAAATTCATCACAATCAATTTAAAAAAATGCCTAGAGTAAATAGTATACATTCAACACCAATTCCAATTTTTCTGGGCTAGTAAAAATTTTTTTGTCTGGTTGATAAAAGAAGTATTAAAATAAATCCTTTTAAGACATAGGCAATTAATAAACATAAAATACTAACCTTTGCTTTTCTATTTTTTGGATATTTCTGAATTTATTATAATCAATCCAAGAAAATGTCTGGAGTAAATGGTGTCTATTCAACTCCAATTTTAATTTTTCTGGGCCAGTTGATAAAAGAAGTGCTAGAAGAATCCATTTTTTAGATATTTCTGAATTTATTTCAATCAATTCAAAAAAATGTCTAGAATAAATAGTACTCATTTAACACCAATTCCAATTCTTCTAGACCAGTAAAAATCTTTTTGTCTGGTTGATAAAAAAAGTACTAGAATGAATCTATTTCCTAGTCTGAGCTAGACTAGCAAAGACTTTAGACTGAAAACCATAATAAACTAGACTAGACTTGAACCAAATTGTCCAGACTAAACCAGACAGTTTGTTAACATCCCTCATAATATGTAATTAAGACATGTCTGTAATCTGTGACAGGTTAAACCACTAGTTTCAATCATATCCAATTATATTCCCAGTACAAGGCTTAACTATTATAAACTATATATTAACAAAAAATATTTGAAGTTAAAAGTTGCATTTTGATATTAACTAAACCAATATCAGGGTTGTTAGTAGTAACTTTACCAATTGTAAATTATAGTAATTTTACAACTCTGTTAAAATAAAATAATGAATACCATATAAATATTCCTCTAGTATATTATAATTACTTTAGGTATAGTAGGACGGTGATTGAAATCAGTGACTTAACCTGTCACAGATTACAAATGTGTATAATTAAGGTTAAGTTAGTTTGCCACTATTGCCATACTCCATAATGGCTATTTTACTGCGTCTTATTAGTTCTTCTTCTCAAAGCGACCAAAGTTTTCTCTTGTCAAAAAAAAATCTGTTAGTTCATAAATTTTTTTCAAATTTGAAAGCTTATTATCTCGTTTGTTACTGAAATTCATCTAAATTTTGCTCTTTAAGTAAAGTCTTTAATGATAATGATCTATACTGATCTTTCTTCGCTATAGACGTACGAAGAGGTAAAAAATACTTTAAGATAGCTTTAAAAAAAATTTATTATATAAAATCACGAGTTGCCAATTGACGATATGGTTTTACATAGTAAGGGTTACTTTAAAAATTTTTATTTATGTTGTGTAACTCAGGGATCTTCAAGCCAATCAAATCGAATGTCCGCCATGCTGATCTGCCGTGTTTCACAGAAAACCGCAGAATTTCTCTTAAAAACAACAAATCGCAGAATTGCTGAATTGTCTTACAATTAACTTATTCAGAAAATCAAAGTTATGTTTTTTATATAAGGCCTTCGGCTACATTAAGATAAGTATTATAAAAATTCTTTTACAGCCTTTCTATGAGGGCCTCGCAGAAATGCTCGCCTTCACACCATCCCTACGCTTTGGACTCGGGAAACCTCTCCGAAGTTTATGATTCGTGTTTTCACTCTCGGGAGGTGTATCGTAGAAAGAGATGAGGGTCTCGCAGAAATGCTCACCTTTTACACATCCCTACGCTTTGGACTCGGGAAACCTTTCCAAAGTTTATGATTCGTGTTTCCACTCTCGGGAAGTGTATCATCGCGCAGTGTTGAATCGTGATCTTTTAATGCTAAATATATACTTACTTTTTTCAGAAAAACAACACGTTTGACTAGCCATACTGTGTATGCAAATAAAAGCAATTTTCATTGATCGGTTACTAATGAGGGAGGTGTTGTCATGGAACTTTGTTTTCTCTTTTTTAAAGAGCCGTAATTACTAATATTTCCGGACTAACATAAATACTATGGCAGAAGAAAACACACTCACTTAAAAGAAGCTGGCATATTATGCCTTGAAGAAGTTGCTAAAGAAAAGTTCCAGATAAAACGATTATACTAATAAGTATGATTTTTGGTTGTGGTGGTTGCGGTTTGCAAATAAAGCAACTTCTGAACTTGCAAACTAATAACTATTTTCTTTTATACAAATTTCCGAGAAATTTAATTGTGGGAACATAAATTATCAGCGGGTTTTGTCTCAGTCTGAAAAAAGATGGATGCGTCTTTGGTTTTGTTGGAGGTCTGTTTACATTACTAACTTCGATTTTTGTAATATTATTTGGATGGCCAATAATGTGGGTATTAATTTTTCTGATACTGCATAGATATATAACTGATGACCATTTTTGTCTTAGATTTGATTCTTTCTGATTGATTAAGAAATAACGAATTAGTCAATTTTTAGCTTTGGAGAATTTGGACGATCTGAAGTTTTCGAAATTCCTTAGCAAATATGATCAACAAATTTGAATAACCCACGAGATGATTGGCTTTTTTATTATGCATTTTTTATTTTTGTAATTTTTTACCATATCAATAAAGTTAGCCCTGATGGCTGATTTCGCACACATAATCGTGTTTACTTTTGCATGTGTATTTCGTAAATTTATTTTATTGTATTCGTATATGATTGAGAATTTTTCTTGGCAAAGTGACCCGCGTTCCGAAATAGAACGCGCACGTGATTTTTTTATTTTGAATAAATCTATCCTTATATAAAAATTTTCTTCAATCATGTCATCAGAGCTTGAATTATTGAGACAGCGAGTTACCAAACTTGAAACTGAAAATACCAAACTAAAACAGATCATCGAAGAAATTGTTGATCTTAGGATCGAAAATACAAGACTAAAACAAATCATAAAACAAAATCGGACTACTAATGATGCTTCACAAATACCTATATTTTTATTATAAAAAATTTGTTTAATTTCTATTGATTCATCCCATATAAAAGATATGGCAAGTTAGGTATTCTGACGAATTGTATAATTCCATGATCAGAATCGAATGAAATTTATACCATTCGATTCCTCTCGATGAATGGAATCGAATAGTATAAAAATCGGTTATGGGTCATGATATATCATGATTCGTCACAATGCAAAAAAAAAATTGAATACTACAAACACGAAACTGAAAAGTGAACTTATTAGCAAAAATTTCATGAACAAATTTTAATTGAAATTTTCGAAGGGAACCAAAATCGGTCGAGTTTGTGAAAGGAGGAAGCCGAGTTCATTTAAATAGGATATTCAAAATGCGAATACTAAACCCAATAATTTGGTTATGTGTTCGACTTAACTATGGGAAGCAATTTAGATTAGTTTGTGCACTAGTTACATACACATGCACCGAACCAACCAAGAAAATGCAAAAATGTTACGATGATCACAGGTTGTATTCAATGTAAAGCAATGCAACATTAAAGGTACGTACGTATTCAAATGTATTACCTTTCCTGTAATATAATATTATAATGATGATCGTATGTACCTCGATAAAAAAATGGCTATAATAAATTACCCGTTAACCGGATAGAAATTTTCTTAATGTGTACAATCTCAGCAGAGGTCTTCGATTTTAACGGCTGCCCTACATTGTTTGGTGCGTCGAAAGTGCGTCAGGAGTAACCCGAGTTTGCATAAGGATCAAAATACAATGTAAAGTTTCCAATTATATAACATAATTGGAAATTTACTTTGTATTCGATACGCAGGGACTACCACCGACGCACTTTCGACACACCAAACAAGATAGGGCAGCTGTTAAAAATCGAAAAAGACTTCTGCTTACAATCTTTATAATTTGATCTATGTAATTTATGTAACTTAATTATTTGTTAAAAACTCAAAAAACAGGATTCTGGTTCTTCAAATAATTCATTCGCAAAAACTTATTCAATGGGTTTACATAATAGCAATATTGTAAGCCTTGGACTTTCAATACCAATAAAATGTAAAACTATATAGAATGAAGGGTTGTATTGGCCGACAAGCAAATTTCGCATTTAAAAATAATAGCTTTGATAAAAATTAAACCGAAAAAATGTATTAATTTTTTTTATTATTTCATGTGATGTCTGATAAACTCAAAATTATATAGCAACGTCTTTTTTAAAAAAAAATTCTCAACCGAAAATTAAAATTAATCAGAAACAATATTTTCAGTTTCAGCAAAATTTTATCTCAGACTTCGATATTTTAAAACAATAAAAACGTTTAAAAAACTGTTTAACCCGTTTTTTACCATCTCTAGTACAATATTACCATTACAGCATTAGTAAATACAAATGATCCTACAATAGTGCACGGCAAAATCAAACAAAAACTTGAAAATTAAGTTTTTGAATCTATCGATTTACAGTATCGGTATTGTGCTTTACAAAATCTATTTTTATTCTAATCTGGCTTTAAACTTTATGATAAGTTACCACGAAGTCTAAAGTAAGATCGAATGCCTGTTAAATTTATATATTTACTAAAAATAAAATTTGTATTTAATGCTCAATACTGTAAATTGATAGATTCAAAAACTTGATTTTCAAGTTTTTGTTTGATTTTGCCGTGCACTATCCTACAGTTAGGGTTGTTAATGGAGAGCCCCAGACTATAATAAAACATATAACCCATTTCTGGAGTGCTCCGGAGTAGGTTATATGTTTTATTATAAACTGGAGTACTCCATTAACAACCCTACCTACAGTATTAAATGCTAATAATTTTTTTTTTACTTTGATTCTTACTGTATTAAAGGGGTATAAAGTCATAACCGTTTTCGTTATGACTAAATGACCTACGAAAAGTCATAAAGATCACGTAGGTCATTTAAGTTCATCGGCCAACATGAAAACAACACAACACGACATATATACGCGAATAAAGTTTGTTATATATGACTAAATATATGCTATATTATAATATTTTATTTTTATTGTAATAAAATAATAAGCAAAATATTGTCGATAAATGAAAAAAGTAAAAAAATTTAATCATTATCGTTACAATGATTATCGTTATATAACGTACTGTAAGCTAAATCTTAAACTTTAGGATATCCTATAACTTCATTCATAGATCAAACAATACTTTAATTAAATAACATAATCAATTAAAATGATAAACGAAGCTACGATGATAGTGTTCGTAAACATTGTAAAGCCAGTAAAAGATGGAGAGTGCATGGAGACACCACTACCCTTTTGAGGATTAGAGCCAGAACCAGAACCAGAACCAGTGCCAGTGCCAGAACCAGAACCAGAATTAGATCCAGTTGTATTTGGAATAGTTCCATCTATATAATGAAAAGGAAGAAAAATTAAAATTAATTATATATATATATATATATATATACGGTATATATATATCTAAAACTTACTTAAGAAAGTAGAGCCACACTGTGTTGTAACCGTATTTTCAAAAGACGTTGGATCAGACGGCAATTCAGACACGGATTGAGAATTAGATTTAAAGTAATTCGCAAAAGTATTTAAAATGGCTTTATTACAATCGGTACAACTGACATCAGCAGGAGGAGTAGCATTCAATCCAAGAACGTAATTTAATATCAAATCACTATTTGGATCCAAGACACAATATCCCCCGGAAGAGTTCTTGAAACACAAAGAATCCTTTAGCGGAGAATTGAAAACAAGAACATTTTTTAAGTAAGTAACGGTAGGATCTTTCACAGTAAGATCTGATTGACATTGACTTTTAAGTTCAGTCGCATCAGCAGAAGTGGTATTATCATTGCATTTCGGCGCAGCACAATAACTATCATAGATTGGTGCTAGAGAAGTAGCAAATTGCATTGTTTCATTTTGCAATGCATATAATTTAATAAATGAAGCACAACTACTGAGGTCCGAGCTTGAAGCAAGTTTTTGAATTTCAGCTCGACATGAAGCGGAGATATTTGATGGTATTTGTATTTGTTGTGCAGAAACAAAATTGAATGTTATAAACATGAAAATGAAAAGTGAACTTATTTGTAGGAATTTCATGATTGAAATTTAATTAAAATTTTCGAGAAAGGGAACCAAAATTGGTCGAGTTTGTGAAGGAGGAAACCGGGTTCATTTAAATATGATAATCAAAATACAAAGACTAAAACCCCAAATATTTGGTTGTGTTCGAACTTTAACTA
Organism: Dentiscutata heterogama; assembly: GCA_910591775.1. Lineage (NCBI taxonomy): Eukaryota > Fungi > Glomeromycota > Glomeromycetes > Diversisporales > Gigasporaceae > Dentiscutata > Dentiscutata heterogama. The sequence continues at coordinate 3,839 of CAJVPU010002724.1, read as the reverse complement.
TAGGAAGCAATTTAAAGGTAAAAAATTTAAAATTAGAATTGCAATTATAGGAAGCAACTTAAAAATTAAAAAATTTAAAATTAGAATTGTGCATTAGTTGCATACAGATACACCGCATCAAAGGTTATTACACTATTAAATGTATTACCTAAGTACGTACGTACATACGTAGCTGGCAATACAACATAACTTCACATTGAATTTTCCCTCTAAGTCAAGTCATTTTGATTACGTATTCTATATAATTTATGTAACTTAAATTTTATTATTATCATTACATTATCGTATAATTGCATAATCTGTCTGTAAAATTTCATGCAACTTAGTCGGGCTGAAAAAAAAGTGTCGGTCCCGTGATTGTCATGAGCGGAACTTGAACATCGAAAATATTTTGATAAATAGTATCAATATCAATTAACGCTAATTTTTGATGTTTATAGATTCAAGTTCCGATTATGACAATCACGGAATCGACACTTTTTTTTCGGCCTGACTAAGTCGCATAAAATGAGACATTTGGTTTATCATTCATTAAATTATACATGGGTGCCTAAATTGCTCATCTTAATAAAAAAGTAATTACGGCATTTAGGCAGCCGAAATTATTCTTATATAGTGCCGAAATTAATTTTCATATCTGCCGAAATTATTGCCGAAATTTTTTGAACACCTTTCATCAAAATACATCATATAATATAGTTATTTCGAAGGGTTTCATATAAAAAATTTAGCAATGCCGAAATGTTTGCCGAAAATACAATTTTTCAAAAATAATTTAGGCACCCATGTATACATTAAATAATCAATGATAAACCAATGTCCCATTTTTCCTTGACACCACTCATATACAGCCGACTCTGGGTATAATGAACTCTGGATATAACGAACACAAAATTTTATATTACTGTAAATGTGTGTATACAAGACCAGGGGTAGTTCAAACAAAAACTTGAAAATCAAGTTTTTGAATCTATCAGTTTATAGTATTGAGCATTAAATATAAATTTTATTTTTAGTAAATATATAAATCTAACAGGCATCCGATCTTACTTTAGACTTCGTGGTAACTTATCATAAAGTTTAAAGTCAGATTAGAGTAAAAATAGATTTTGTAATTAAAGCACAATACTGTAAATCGATAGATTCAAAAACTTGATTTTCAAGTTTTTTGGTTGATTTTGCCGAGCACTAACCAGGGTCTATTTTCATCTCACCAATTTTTTTTTACTGGATTCTTACAGTATTAAGCTTTCGATATGACTATGAAAGTTAAGTTCATCGGTCAACATGAAAACAACAACTAAACACGACATATATAGTGAATAAGTTTATTTTATATATCGATATGCGACTAAATACATGCTATATTAAATTATTTTATTGTAATAAAATCATAAGCAAAATATTTGTCGACAAATGAAAAAGTAAAAACATTATCATTATAATGATTATATAAGGTACTGTAAATCTTAAACTTTAGGATATTCGTAAATCGAACAATACTTTAACTAAATGACATAAACAATTAAACTAATAAATGAAGCTGCGAACATTGTAAAGCCAATAAAAGATAGAGAGTGTATAGAGATGCCACTGCTCTTCTTTGGAGGACTAGAGGTATTTGGAACAGTTCCATCTATAATGAAAAGAAGGAAAAATTAAAAATCTTATATAAATTTAAATAATATATCGTATATATATATATATATAACTTACCTAAGAAAGAAGAACCACACTTTGATGTAACAAAACTTTCAAAAGACGTTGGGTCAATCGATAAGTCAGCCACGGATTGAGGATTAGATTTAAAGAAATTCGCAAAAGTATTTAAAATAGCTTTATTACAATCGGAACAACTAAGATTAGTAGGTTGAGTATAACTCAATCCAAGAAGGTAATTGAATACTGCAGCAGAATTGTCATCCAAATCACAATATCCTCCGGAGGAATTCTTGAAACATAATGAATCCCTTACCGGGGAATTGAAAACAAGAATTGTTTTTAAGTAAGAAGTGGTAGGATCTTTCATAGCAAGTTCTGATTGACATTGATTTTTAAGTTCAGCAGCATCAGCAGAAGTGATGCTATCACTGCATTTCGGTGCAGCACAATAACTATCATAGATTGATGTTGCATTTTGTATTGTTGCATTTTGCAATGGATATAACTTGACAAATGAAGCGCAATTGGCGAGGTCCGAGCTTGAAGAAAGTTTAATAATTTCTTGTTGACACGCAGAGGAGACATTTTGTGGTACTGCCGGTTGTTGTGCTGAAACAAAATTGAATGTTACAAGCACGAAAATGAAAAGGGAACTTATTGGAAAGAATTTCATAATTGAGATTGATTAATTAAAATTTTTGAGAAAAAGAACCAAAATTGATCGTAAAATTTTTGAGAAAAACCAAAATCGGTCGAGTTTGTGAAAGAAGGAGGCCGAGTCATTTAAATAGGATATTCAAAATATGATTAAACCCAAATATTTGGCTATGTGTTCGATTTAATTATAGGAAGCAATTTAAAAGTTTAACGTATAACGATAAACATTAGACAAGAAATTATGCACCAGTATGCAATAGCATGCACTAGCAACATACACATGCATTGAACCAGCCAACGAAAATTATTTTACAAGAAAATACGTTGTATCTATTTTGATCACCAGGGTACTAAAATAGGTTGTATATATTAATTAAAATTAATGATATAATTGAAAACAATGCAACATCAGAGGTCATTACACTATTTAAATGTATTGCTTGGCTGTAAAACTTTACATTTTCCCTTTATATGTACTAACTCTTTGATCATCTACTGCTACAATTCATGTAACATTTTACAAGTGCACTTTTTTCCTCGACAATATGTACATATGGAGGTTGACCGTATACCGTTTGAACGTACTACCTAGCTTTCTTAAGATTCAATAACGTTCTGAGCTACATGGATGGAAAAAGTTTACGTCCGAAATGTTCAATAAAGTGAGATAAATTGGGGGTAAGTTAATAGAAACCAAACAAAGTTTTCTTTTTTTTTTAAAAGAAAAAAAATAAACAAAGATAGCTTAATACAGTAATGCTTAAACTAATTTGGCCAGCTTATCTATAAGTTTAGTTTTTATTATAAAAAATTAATTTTTGATGCCATTTTATACTTGAATGTTATATACGTATTATTAAAAAGATGATTTTAAATGCATCTCGCTTTAGTGATTATCGTTATCTAATATTGTAATTTTACAATTTAAACCTTTATTTGATTTTAAAATAGTAAAGAAATTATTGAACTTTTAATACAGTAATAAGATAGCATTTTAGAAAATGAACTGACCCAGTTTTACATTATCTATTACCGTTAGTTTTTATTCTGTTTTAAGAATTGATTGAATGAATGATCAAATATTTTTTTCTGATTATTTTTAACCATTTTGTGTACTGTACAAGTACGTACCACCTCTCTCGAGATGGTTAATATTTATACGTAGTATTACGTATCAATTAATTATTAAGTGCACATGGCTTTAGACATTCCCTATATTTAGTAATAATTGTTATAATTTAATTAACACTATATAACCCAATTTAACATTATTTATATATATATTAGGAAACATTTTTATTTAAGACACAAAAAGTTAATATTGTATAACTTATACTTGTATAATAACAGTTAACTGTTAATTAATTTCTGTTGCGTACGTGCGTACGTACATCGTTATCAGTCACACGATTTGTCACGCAGATCATGTGTGTAAAATTTTTAATTATGGGTCAAATGATTGACGTACCTGAATTTCATATGCAAAATTTAGGCAAATTTTGCTTTCTTGGCTTATTTGG
>CAJVPU010002723.1:0-10161 GCA_910591775.1 Dentiscutata heterogama | reverse complement strand
TATTCTGAGTTATTTTTGAGTTTATATCCTTTGAGTTTATTTCCTTTGAGTTATATTTGAGTCTTCTTTGAGTTTTATTTAAGTTTTACCTTTTGTATACATATATTCTTACCCTCTTTACATTAAGTCAAGTAGTATAGTTAGCAAGGCCAGCTTTCTATATTACAATGTGTTTGTTTTATTTATCAATATAATGCTACAATATGAGAAAGAAATTAGTACCCCTATTTAGAAGATACCAAACTCTAGTAAAGTATTTGAAATAAGATTCTAAAGATAAAGTAAAACTTTACAATCAAGATATATTAAAAGTTGCAATTAGTATATGATTTTTTAAACCTTGGCACAGGCATAAATATGCTGTTAATACTGTTTTACCTTTTTTTTGTTTTTTTTTTTTTGAAATTTGTATTTTTTTTTTCTTTCTTTTCTATTTTTTTTTTTTTTTTTGTTTTTATCTTTTACTTTTATGAATTTTCTTTTTTGTTTCATGCTTCTTAAGAAAAAAAAAAATTTAAAGAGAAAGTAGGAAGTCTTAATAAGCTATCAGTGCTATTTGTTGATATATTAGTTAGCCCAAAACAAAGTTAATTAGTAAAAAAATAAATATTTATTATAACAGATTATATATAAGTATTTTTTGAGCAACTAGATAAGTTAATATTTGTAAGTTAGATATCAAATAGGTTAATTACTTAAAGATTTTGTATTAATATATTAAAATTTTTAAAGCCTAATAAAGTATTGGCAAGATTGCCAAATTTATTAAAAAAAAAAAAAACAAAAAATAAAACAAATATTATATGCTTATTAGATTTTCTTTGCTATATAGTTATTAAATAAATTTTGAAATATTGATTATTTAATTTTTATAATAATAAAAATATTTAAATAAATATATATATTTTTTATACTTATTTAAATTAATAAAAAAAAAAAATTAATAGTAAAAATAGTAATAAATTTAAATAGTTTATTTTAAATACTTATTGTAAATTAATAAATTTTCTTTATACTTCTTTATATTAATATAAATAAAATAAAATTAAATAGTAAATATTTCTAAACTTAAATATTGTATAGTTTAAATAGTTTATTAAAAATTTTATAAAAATATATATTGATAATAAAAATTCATAATAAAAGCATAAAAATACTTAATACTTTATTTACTTTAATATTTATAAAGTTTTAATAAGTTAGTATATACATGGTAATGGGTATATGTAGTGTTTCAAATCAAAAATCGATTAATCAATTAATTAATCGAATTGGCAACTAATTGATTAATAATTTTATTAAACAACTAATCAGTTGTTGATAATTAATCGATTAATCGATTAACTGATTAATTGACTAGTTAGTTAATCGATTAGTTAACTAAACAACTGGTTGTTTTACAGTATGTGGTTTATATCATATCTTGATATTATATTCAAGCTATTTTTATATACCAACTGGACGATTGGTTAGTTAATCAATTAATTAACTAATCGATTAATTGATTAGTTGGCTATAATTGATTTTTAATTGATTTTTAAAAAATTTTTTAGCCAACTAATTGATTGCATTTTTTGGTCTGATTTGTAACACTAGGTATATAGTCAAAGGTATATTATTTATTTATTAGGAAAAAGTTAGAAAAAATAGAAGACAGAACCTATCTTGCCTTAAGCAAAAAGACAGAGTTTTTATATCTTTTAGAACTTTATGTAAGAACAAATAATATTTTGTGCCAATAGGTCTGTGTCTGTGCCAACGGGTCTGTACCAACGGGTCTGTGTCAACGGGTTTGTACCAACGGCTCCCGCATTACAGGGGTGACAGATTATTATTTATCATCTTCTATAATTATCTTTAAACCTTAATAACTCGTTAACTATTAACCCGATTGACAAACAGTAAAAACTATACTAATAAAATTGATATCAAGGATTCTATTGGTGGAATCGGATTTGTACTACAATTAGAAGTTACACAGAGTTACTTAATAAAAATTTAAAAATACTAATATATCGCTAATATAATACTACTCCCTCCTTCGAAAATTTTACTTCATAAAATTTAAGAAGTTAGTAAGTAGTTTACAAATAAGAAAATAAATAAACTAAATAAATAAATAGCTAATTAGAGTTAATACCTCAATCCGGATATATTTTTTATATTCGGATTAATCCGGGTTTATCATAGTATAAATCTAGATTTAAACTCAAATCCGGATGTATTTATATTCAGATTTAAAAACATTATGTCACATTATATTACATGATATAGTATATGTCCGGATATATAAATCCGGATAGAGGTATTAACTCTATAGCTAATAATAAAGTAAAATAACAATATTAATAATAAATATAAAAGTTAAAAATAATAAAAATATGAACTGTAATCAGTACTGTCACCTCAATGTACCAAATATGACAGGCTACTAGCAGGATTCGAACACATGGCTATGCACTGCTATATGCTCTACCTACTATACCACAGTAATGTGTATATAATAAATTTTTTTTTTTGTACTCCTTTTGAAGATTAATTTTTATATAAGGATTGTCCAATAATATTGTTCAATTTGTCTTCGTGTGTTTGACAATCTTTGAAAATAGTAAATTGGGCTATATGTCACACTGCATATACTTGTACTTTTACCCAATTTTTGTCATTATTTCTTGTAGAATTTTCTAAAATGACTAAACATTCTAATAGTTGTAGTTGTCTCAAACAAAGTTTTTATCGTTATAACAGCAATAAAAATAAAAATAATAATAATAATAATAATAATAATAATAATAATAATAATAATAATAGTAATAATAATAATAATAATAATAATAATAACAACTTTTTTGATGATTATTTATACCAAAATTTTTAAAAAAACTGTAAACTAAAAAAAATACAAAAGCTGATATCGACTAGCTATAAGATAAAGGAAATGAGTCCAGAAGATAGTAACTATCATTTAGAGATAGTTCTCATACACTACTGCTAATAGTTTTAGAGTTTATCACTTACCGTAGGCACAGCACTTGTTGAGTCCAAAATGATAAGGCAAAGCTTTACAACCAAGATATATTAACTAGTTGCAATTAATATATAATTTTTTAGCCTTGTACAGGTTATAATAGTGCATTAAAACTTTAGTTTTCTTTTTATATTTTTTCTTTTTCAAAAACAGTATTTCTTTTTTCTTTTCTGTTTTTTCTTTTTTTTTTGATCATTTTCATAAAACCTTTTTATTATTTTTCCCTCTTTGTCTTGTGCCTCTTGAGAAGAAGGAAGAATTAGAAGGAAAAAAAAAGGTCCTGACAAGGTATACAATAGCTGTCTGTGATCAAGGAGAGTATCCTTGTTGATACAAAGTCTCGAGCAAGTTTGGGACCCCAAGTAGACTAATAGTTGTTATGGCAGGTCGCATTGGGTAGATCATCTATGATTCTAGTGAGTTTTTATTAGATTAGAACAATATACTTAAAGTAAAAGTACAACTTGTAGTATAATATTCTATAGTAGTTTATATAAATAAAGACAGAACTGCTTAAAAATAATAATAATAATAATAATAATAATAATAATAATAATAATATATTTTAGTTATACTAATACCTTATTTTCCAAAATACATTTGTTTCAGAATAAATTGAATAATAACTTTTTTCACCATCCTCTATTACTTGTTTCATATAATTATGTTTTCTTAACAATATATTATTCAAGTTAATATTATTCAAGTTATCTCTTAATACTAAACACAAATAACAAGGTCATCTTGATGCAGATGACTAGTAAATATTAGTCATCTTACTGGCTTCAAGTAAGTTAACTAATAACATTGAAATTTGTAGAACAAATATTACTAAGTTATTATGAACAACAAAAGTAAGCTCTAGACTATCGACAATAGGTGCAAGTAAAATCCTTAAGTATTCATAAAAGACTTTCTTTGTAATTTTTGAAACTCTTTGAAATTTTTTGTTGTAGAATCTTTAGCTTTCAAGATAGATAGAAATCTGATTAAAGCTTTAGATTCTAGCTTGTTTCACTAGGAGTTGGAAATATTATTTAAAGTTTGAAATTGATTTTATTTTTTATATACTAAAACTGATTAAAACTAATTTTATAATTAGGGATTGAAATCAGTTTAGTCAACTACTATATTTAGTTGACTACTATATTTATTGAAAAAACATAGTAGTTTACTAAACATAGTAGTTAACTAAACTAATTCCAATCTCTAATTATAATATAAAAAATAAAACTGATTCAAACTTTAATATTATTTAAGAATAAAAATATGGGGTGTCTGAAAGATTTCACTATATGATCTAGGGTCATTGTATCAAAATAAAAGTTTATCAATAGTAATCGTTAACTAAGAAGTAATGATAATTCTTCATATTCCTACCAGAGGCAATTATATTGCTCTTCAAATATACAGCACTTTACATTATTTCTTATTTTTTTTTTATTTTCAAATTTAATTACTAATTGCTGATTTATACTATCAATCATTAATAAAGACTTTATTGTTTTTATTAATAAATGATAGTAAAATATATATTCAATGTCTTGAAATGTTATAATAGGAATTTCTTTGAACTTCATATAAGAAATAGTCGATTATCAAGAAATTTCATTCAAAACTTTGTTGATAGAGGAAGTGGTGAAACATTTAGGTTTGAATACTTATTAAAAAATTTTATAAAAGCATCACCAACTGAATTAGATAGTTGATGTTTACTGATAATTTTTATAAATTCACAATATGTATTGTTGGGTCAAACAATTTTGCATGGATATAGAAGATTATAAACTGCATCATCAGGTAAAGCACCTTTGTAGTCTTCTAAATTAATTTTGATAGATATAAAAGAAGACTCAGAACTTGCTGAAAAATACTCTGTTTCTATATCAGAATTAGGTAATGCTAATATGTCTTCATTCTATTATTAATTATTATATAATATTTTATAACTTATAATAGCATTATAACGCAATATGTGTTGATATTTGGACTAATTAAAATTATATAGACAAAATATAGACAGAGTTATTTTTCAATTAGACATATATATTTGGACTATGTTCATATTTTTTCAAAAATATAGATATAGTTCAAATGCTAATACTAAATACAACTAATCTTATAAGTTATAGAATTTTCATTATATTTATTTTCTGTTTGTATAGAAGAATCTAATACAGAATCTAATATAAATTTATCCTTATTTCAGTATAATCATTAATTATTGTTTTATAATTTTATTAACAAATTAATACTAATTTACTCTATATATTATAGAAGATTCATCTGTATAAGAATTGTAACTAGAACTATAATTTGATAGAGTCTAAATGCTAGTATCTACTTGCTTGGTAGGATCATTTTGACTTGCCGTGTTATTAGAATAAGAATGAATTTGTAAAATGTGTTGAGTTAAGTCATTAGGTTTTATAAAATTATAAGGACAATAAAAACATTGCCAATACAATTTGAAAAAAAAATAAAAACAGAAAAAGAAATAAAGAAATAAAAAGACAAAGAAAAAGAAAGAAGAAATAAAGTAAAAAAGCAAATAAGAAAAAATAAAAAAAAGAGAGAAAAAGTGAATAAGAACAGTTAAAGGTAAAAAAACAAAAGAGAATAAAATTTAAAAACAAAAAAAAGCAAATTAAACAAAAAAAAAAAGCAAATGAGAGAAAGAGAAAAGGAAATAAAAGCGAATTGATTAAATAAAATAAATAAGAGGTGAAAGAAGAAATAGTGAGAGTGAAAAGATAAAAGAAAACAATTAAATTTGAAAATAAGCAATAGTTAGCAAAATCAAGCAAAAGATAAAAAGATAAAATTAAAAAATAAAGAGGTACTAGAACACCGGAACCTAGACTGGATTCTGGTTCTCAAATTTAAACTAGACGAGTTAAGACAAATAATAAAAAAAAAAAAGAATATTAAATTGAAGCAATTATCAATCAAAGAAAGAAAAGGCATGCAAGAATGTCTAAAGGTAATATTTAGAGAATTTGGTTTGTATCTGTTTGTATTTATTTATAACATTAATATTGATTTAAATCAATTTAACTTTATTTTTTAAAATAATTTCATGTGAGAAAATATTGTAAACAACTAGCATTATATTTGTAACATAATAACATATGCAAATTATTATTAAATAAGAGCCACCTAAGAAAAACCTAAGTCATAAGGCATTCAGTTATAATTTGTATTAGACATAATCAATTTAATTTATTAGAGATTAATCTAATAAATTAAATTGATTATATCCAATACAAAATATAATTAAATGCCTGATGACTCAGGGTTTTTTTTGGTAGCTCTCATTTAATTATATTAAGTGTAATATTATTTTGATATGTGGTAAAATTATGCAATATACAAAAAATTCAGCTATGCAATAAATCTTAGATATTGTCATTATAAGTATAATGATCAAAACAACAAATTAGATATGTATTGTTTAAATTTTTTTCTTTTGTTATATTTTTCATCATTCTAATTTTTTTTCTTTTAATACATTTTTTATTATTTAATTTTTTTCTTTCATTATATTTCTAATTATTCAAATTTTTCTTTTAGTATATTTTCTATTATTATAGTTTAATTTTTTTTTTCTGTTTACAAAAGCCTTTACAATTATATAAATACAAAGAATTTCTAGCATTTCAATGTAAAGGCATTTTTGAAATTTCTTTTTTGTAATTTTAGAACAATGAATAACACCAACTCATCTTCCACTACCCCTAATATACCAAATAATAATAAACAATCTTAAATTATTCATTCTCAACCATTTTCTAATATACTATATAATACTGCTAACTCTAAACAACCATCTTGCAATATTTGTTCTCAATTAGTTTCTTATCATATTTCTAATTCTCAACAAACACCTCATACTTTTTATTTTTAACCATCTTCTAATTTTCATCTTTAATCTTCTTCTAATTTTTGTTTTCAACTATCTTATTATTTTAATCAGTTTCTAACATACTGTATAATTCTGTTTTTTCTCAACAAACATCTGCTAATGCTAACCCTCAAAAACAACATTATTGCAATAATTATGACTTATCAGAATTAATAGAAAGTATTTTAAATATTTAAAATATTTATTCTATAATAAGTAGAAGAAGTTAACAACAAACATCGCAACAACAATTTTGCCACCAATCTCACCAACCAACTCAACAACAATCTTGACAACTATCTCAACAACAATCTCATTAACAATCTCAACAACAATTCTATCAACAATCTTGTCAACCTTCTCAAGCATGTCTACCTTCTCATTACAAATCTTAGTCTTATTGTTTATCAACTAATAATGATATAAATCTTTCACTATAGCATTCACCTAATCCAGAACTTAGAGGAAGATTACATGAGAGATCAACCTATCAAGATATACCACCTAATTATAATAGTAATAATTTAATATATAAGGCTTTTTTTTTTATTACTTCAAATAGATAGCTTTTTTTTTTTTAATGCGAACTTTTTTTTTTTTATAAGCCAAAAAAAAATAAACACAACTATTGCTTTTTTTTTTTTTTTTTATTAATAAGAACCTTTTTTTTTTTTTTATAAACTATAAAAAAAAAACTAGACCGCCTATACAATCACTACTGCAAAGAATATAAGCAGCTCTATGCTCAAAATCAACAGCTATATTTACTATTGAGCAAATTAAAGAGATGGTAAGATTAAAAAAAAATGAACTATGTAAAAGAGCCAATAATTGATAGTCAGACTCAATGCACATAGCAGACTTTGCATCTTGCATAACTATGAAAGCTGGGTATATAGTGAGTGCCTTTGTAAAAAACCTCTCTTTTTTCTCAATTACCAATTCATCCTGCTCTATTAAGAAAACATGCTTTAACAAATTTCTCTATAAACACAACCTTCCTTTTTTGCCATCTTCTCAGACTCTCAAGTTCTTTCTACAACATCTTTTTAAAAATTCTTTTTTTGCAATCCTATAAAATCTTTGTCAATATTACAATACTTGAAACACATATTTACCTTAATATTTCTGATATTATCCTTCCAGTTCATGTTATACTTTCTCTCCAACAATACCTCATCTATCATAAATCCCCTATCCAATCCTCTTATCCCTCCCCTAATCACCTCAACCTTACTATAGCAACTTATAATATCAGAGGCTTTAATGTAGCTCTAAGAGACAAATATAGCAGGACTAATGCACCAATCACAATATCTTTATTGCCTTTATAACTGAAATCAAAATTTCTCGCAAAACTAAACTTTTTTTTTGCAATAACAACTTTTACACTTACTATTGGTCCAACTCAGAAAGCTCTATTGAAGGAACTGCTATTATGATTCAAAACTACCTAAAACATCATATACACAGCTGTCATACCCATCTAGGAGGTGCTCTTGCACTAGATCTCTTTTTTAAGAGCAATATCTAATTATGTATTATATCAGTTTATCTCTTCTCCACTAGCTTAGCAAAATGAAATCTTACTCAAAATATCATGATTAACTGGATACTACAAGCCAAACAACAAAACTTGTACCCTATTCTTCTTGGTGACTTCAATACCCATGATGATACTAGTAGCTTCTTAATTAAATACAAACTCATTAACTTTTTCTATTGCTCAAACTTATTCGACTTTGGTGACTATTTTAACAACACATGTTACATTTGGTCTAATAATACTAGTTCTAGTAGTATTGACTACATCTGGACTAATTCATTCAGCCTATAATTTCTTCTTAACTTTAACCTTGACAATAGCAAAACTAGTACTCTCAGTGATCATCTAATCCTATCCTCATCCTGGACCTTTCCTCATGCATTCAATAAACCTTCTTGCCTTTGCACTAATATTAGTCAAAGAATTTTTGACTACAAATTAACCTCCCCTAACTAGTGCTCCTAGGTCCGGTTCGGGTCTGGTCCGGTCCGGGTCTGGTCCGGCTTCGAACCAGACTCAGACTTTAAATTTTATCAATTTCAAACTTCAGACCAGACTCAAACTCAATTATAAGTTCGGTTCGGGTCTGGTCTGAAGTCTGCAAACTAGTTTGAGTCCGAATATAATTTTGGGTGCTTCTAAGTCTGGTTTGGGTCTGGTCTGGTCTGAGTCTGATCCGGTCTCAAACTTATAATACCAAACCCAAACTAAACTCAAACACATTTATAAGTTTGTCCAAGTTAGCAAACTAGTATGAGTTCAAATTTAGTGGTCCAAACCAAATTATACAAATAGTGCTCCTAGGTCCGGTCCGGGATCAGACCAAATTTCAAACTTCAGACCAGACCTGACTCAATTATGAGTTCGGTCCGAGTCTGGTCCGAAGTCTGCAGACTAGTCTGAGTTCGAATATGTTTATATGTAATTTTTGGTGCTGAATAAGATTACTTAGTGCATGAAGTTAGAACTAATTAGCAAAATTTTGCAAATCATAAGATTTTATAGAATTTTATTAATAAAATTCTATAAAATCTTATTTTTACAAGATTTCTCTAATTAATTCTAACTTAATGCACTAAGTAAACTTATTCAGAACCTAAAAATACATTAAATCGGCTGAGTTGTTTTTATTTTTCTTGAAATTCGGAGAAAAGATGCTTAAATTTGACTTTTTTGATCAAAATTCCAAAATTATGCATCTATTCTCTAAATTTCAAGTAAAATAAAGACAACTCTGCCGATTTAATGTATTTTTAGGTGCTTAATAAGTTTACTTAGTGCATTAAGTTAGAATTAATTAGAGAAATCTTGTTAATCTTAAGATTTTATAGAAGTTTATTAATAAAATTCTATAAAATCTTATTATTTGCAATATTTTACTAATTAATTTTAACTTAATGTACTAAGTAAACTTATTCAGCAGCTAATAATACATTAAATTGGCAGAGTTGTTTTTATTTTTCTTGAAATTTGGAGAAAAGATGTTTAAATTGTCCTTTTTGATCAAAATTTCAAAATCATGCATCTATTCTCTAAATTTCGAATAAAATAAAAACAACTCTGCCAATTTAATGTATTTTTAGGTGCTCAATAAGTTTACTTAGTACGTTAAGTTAGAGTTAATTAATAAAATATTGTGAATCATAAGATTTTATAGAATTTTATTAATAAAATTCTATAAAA
>CAJVPU010002722.1:0-10162 GCA_910591775.1 Dentiscutata heterogama | reverse complement strand
TGGTAGATGTCAGCTTTATAAACGTCTGATATTCCACTAATATCTCACAGAAATCTTGTCGAAATTTTAAAGTTCGATGGTTCGATGTGTACGTACTGAAAATTTGGTGAGACTTTTTTAAAAAAATTGTTAATATTTCATAATAATGAGAAACGATTTAGATAAAGCAATCAGGACGAGGGACGATATTTACAGGATATCGTATAAACGTGAAGTTATTGATGAATTAAATAAATCATTGGAAAATGAACCTAAAAATGTATATACTTTATGGAATTTATACGAGACAAAAAAAGTATGATGAAGCACTTAAAGATATAAATAAAGCCTTAAAAATTGAATCAAATAACTCTTATGCATTAGGGGTTCGTGGAGAAGTTAATTTAATGTGATGAACGCTTGAAGATTTAATAAAGCCTTAGAAATTGATTCAGATAATCTATTGATCTGATAGTTACTCACCAGGGTTAGGTAGGGCGGGACAAAAAAACCAGACAAAATCGGGTTAGCAGAAAAACATAAATTACTTTACATGGAAAAAACCCGTTCCCTACCAACGATTACCAATGGCAAATTCTACGTCATTACGTCACAAAACTGCATACGAAATCATACGACAATCAAACAATGCATCAAACAACAAAATCATACGATAAATCAATTTCAAAGCCCCGTGATCGATTCGAGACAAAAAAGCTGCTCCGATACTTTCGTATCGGGCAGCTAATAAATAACGCCCACGCTCATTATTTCGCAAAAATACGATTAGAGCATAAAATCGAAATCATAATATTAATATCATTATCGTTATCACATTGCTATTATGCTTTCATTTTGGTTAAATTAATAATTAGCCCTCTTTAACGTTTATGCCGCAAAATAACGTTATTTAGCGCAAGTATGAATATGTGACGAAAGTGATCCTCAAATTTTAGGGTCACCAGAGCTAGGGCAGCATTAATACTAGCAAATAACTTTTATAGCAAAAGTCATTCGAGTAACTTTAATTAAGCAGCCTATCATATGTATTGGCAAGCCCCAGCCGATCAGAATTTCAGTATGAATTATTAGATATGCTAAAATAGTATACATTGTGATATTGTGCATACCCAAAAGCATGAAAATGAAAAACTGAGTTTAATATATATATATATATATTTTTGATACTATATAGGTAATATAGTATGCACATACGCCTTCATGCCATATAGAAATTTTGTCGTTTTTTTTGATCTTACTTCAGAGAGATTTTCTAACACTTGGAATTCTGAAGCTGACATCCACCTAAAGTTACGCCTGAAGCTGCATTTGACCGAAATTGGCCCTTAAATTAGCTTTTACGTATTGCATGCATTAGTTGGTAATTTTAGGCAAATATATCTTTAGGTACCTGGGACCGCAGCCTTAAGCATATAAAATACATACTATGCACAAAATGCATATGGGCGGATTTGCGTCATTATTACTAAAAATAGTAGATATTTAACAGCGAATAACTTTTTATTCAGTGGTCCATTTTAGATGATTTTGCTACCAGAATGATTGTCTCGATGAGACGATTCTAACGAGCCACAAATCGCTAAGATTAAATCACAGGATCGTGAGATATTTGGCTTTGGGTAATATAGATGGGTTAACCCATCCTATTTTATCCGAAGGAACTTTTTAAATACTTCGGGATCCTGTGATTGGAGTTTAACGATTTTTGGCTCGTTAGAATCGTCTCATCGAGACGGTCATTTTTATGATAAAAAAATCATCCAAAATAGGCCAGTGAATAAAAAACTATCGCTAAATATTTTTCCATTTTTAGTAGTAATGACGCAAATCCTCCCAAATGGTTATTATCATATGTTGCCGTTACGTATTATGTATATATTTAGAAATGTGAATTATGGGTAATTCTAAAAATAAATTCATATTAATCTAATTAAAATTAGAAGCTTTTCTCTTTCCGTTCATATATTTACAAATTTTGAAAACATATAACGATAAATCACATTTATTTATGTATTTAAAAAAAATCTATTTTGAGACTTAAATAAGAAAATTCGTGCAACATAAAAATTTTTTTGTAATAATCATATGAAATCTGACTTGCAGCATAATTAAAAATGACATATACCTACAGTACTATTAAAATATTGAGTACTCATAGCAGCACTATGTTTAATTGTATTGTGTCCAGTGCTTACAAAACCAGAATTCTGTGTAAACTATGCAATCGTGTGGTGCCTAAGTATGGTGAAATCTAAATTTATTCTGAAACTAGAACTTTTTTTCTTTTTGTTTTTAGTTATAATTAACCTAAATTTGATAAATTACTATGAAAATTCTATTATCTCTTTTAAAATTAACATTTTTGGCTTAATTACGTACGTACGTATGTACATATGAATGCGTGGCCTATTTATTCTCAAACACGGATGCTCAAACATATACCTTTTAATGAGTATAAAAAGATCTCGATATTGCTCTTCCAATTTTGCAAACTCATTAATATTTTCACCAATTTAAAAGACTAAACAAAATTTTGAAAACTCATTAATATTTTCACCAATTTAAAAGATTAAACAAAATTTTGAAAATTCATTAATATTTTCGTCAATTTAAAAGATTAAAAAATGTTACCAAAATATTATTTCTTGTTGGTTATCGCTTTGATTTTCATTTCAACCCCAATGGCTAGTCCAATGCCTGCAAAGCGTGATAGTGGTAAGTAAAGTTTTATTTATAAAATTATAAAATTACCAGATATAATTTACTCGTAAATCTTATAAAAATTTATTATTTTAAATATATTAAATTAGCTTCAGGTAAATTTATTATTATAAATTTTTTTAAAGCTTATTTTATATAAAAAACTTTATATTAATCTTATATTGAAAAATCTCTAGCAACCTGTATGTATATTCAAAACAATTGCCGTGTAACTTAAAGATCTATTTTACATGAAAACAACTTTTGGATTCTTGCATGATTTGGACCCATTTTTCAATTTCCTTATTTGGAAGATCCACATTGATTAGCTAATTAAATTGTGAAAAACCTATATATTGGGATGCGAACAAGTTTCTCTTTAAACTTCACCTTAGATATACTTCCAAATAAGGAATATTGAAATTTTGATCTTAAGTTACACATTTTAAATTTGGCAAAATTTGCATTTTATCTTACATTACATTTCTAATTGAATTAATCTAAATGTTAGCTTGTAAGTATATTCTTTGCTTATTACTTTATTTAAAGCTGTCATATTTATGAATAATATTGATAATAATTTATTAAACAAATTTTATAAATATACGAATTAAATTTACTAGCTAGTAAGTTCTTTCTATAAATCAATGATTATTCTTTATTAAATTTATTTCTTAATAACTTTATAATTTAATCCCTTTATTTTTTTTTGTTTTAAAATTCTAGCTGGTAAGTTGTTATATATTATTGCTTATACTAGCTTTTTATGATTTGAATGACACTTTACACTTCTATAAAATTCTATGATTTATAGAAGGTTTAATAGCAAAACGTATGGACAGTAAGTGTAATTTCTTGCAATATTTCATATTTCATCTTAGTGATGACTTACTAATATATTTTATCTCTATTTGATCATTTTATTAGTGATTGAAAGGGATTGATAAATTGCTTTAAAACTTTGGCCACGAGCATGAATTTTTCATCAATGAGTACAAATTTTATTTATTTGTTTATTATTATTTTTTTTAAAAAAAAAAAACTAAAAGGAAACTATTTACAAATTTTACAAGATAAAACCTCGCTCTCAATTAACTTTTAGAGAACAAGATTTGAATTTTAATTTATTAGGTCAATTTCTGATTGTCATGTAAAATTTTTGTTTGTTACTTCTATCATGATTTAAGAATTCTTTATCAGCAATGTAAAACTTTCACTTCACTGAATTTAATAAAATTGTGGTAAAACCCATTAGTGAAATTTACGATAATATATATAAGTGAAAATTTATGTCATTTAGAGTTCTAAGTTACATCAAATTAAAACTTTCAATCATACTTTATATAATGGAAGATTATATGCTAATAAATCGATAAAAACATATCAAATTAAACTTTCTTTTGAATAAAATTTATAATAGGATAAAAAAAAAACTTTTGTCGAATTGGTGTATTTAGTTGTATTCTATTAGCTTTGAAAATCAACCATCTAATCAGAATCGCCAAATATTTCTTATACTAATTTGACAATCATGTAGAATTACAACTAAAATTTTTATTAAATTGATTAGATATTATCGAGAACCTTTGTTCAATTTTAAATAAGCTTTATTGAGCAGGTAATTTGACTGATTAGCACTTAGCCTGTTTTAGAAACGGTTACATCTTATGAAAATTCCGAAATTGATGATTATGTAAAAAAGATATTGAGTGATGCAAGATATCAATTATCATGGATTCCATATTGAGTTTAAGAATATTAAAGAGATCGGAAAAGGTGGATTTTCAACGGTATATTATGCAGAATGGATGAAACGAACTGGAGGATTTATAAAAACTGAATTTTTTGCTCTTAAAATATTTCATAGCCAAGGATTTTTTGATGAAGTAATTTTTTTTCGAAATTTTTAATTTTTATACTTTAAAGTTACAGGCATATTGTGAAATTGGATATGTAAACCCTTCATTTTTAAAATGTTATGGAATATCAAAACATAATGAAAATTATATTCTTGTTTTAGAATACGCTAAAAAGGGTTCTTTGTGCCAAAACCTTCGAGACATAGTAAAAATGGAATGGAAAAAAAGTTAAATTTATTGTACTGTATATCTTCTGATCTTTCAGCAATTCATTCTCAAGGGCTTACGCACCGAGATTTACACAGTGGAAACATTTTACAAAACGAATTACATAGTGCATATATTGCTGATTTAGGACTCTCAAAAACTAGTGGAATTTATGGAGTCTTGCCTTACATTGCTCCAGAGGTTTTACAAGGTCATTTATTTACACAAGCATCTGATGTCTATGCGCTTGGAATTATAATGTGGGAAATAACGGTAGGGCAAAGACCTTTTTGTGGAGAACTATTTGATGAAAATCTTGTGATAAAGATTTGTAATGGATTACGACCTAAATTTATTAATCAAATTCCGGAATATTACATTAATTTATCTAAATGGTGTACGAATGAAGATTCAAAAAAACGACCTACTGCTAAACTAATACAATCTCAAATTAATATCTGGATTGAGGAGTTAAATGATTCAGATGACGAAAATGAAATCAAAAAAACATTTCATAAATATTGATAAAATGGCTAAAACACCAATTAACACGCAAAACCATTCAAAACACACGTACACGAGCGAAAGAATTGATACTCAAAAAATATATGAATTACTTAATACTTTTAAATTTCTGATTAAAAATTAGTTTATTAGTTAATTTTTTTTAGTCAATTAGATAATTTATATAAATTTTCCAACATTTAAATCATTATTTACATTGTTAACAGCAAAACCGCCGAAATCCACTGCGCCAAATTCGGCGTCACGAGGCCAAAAACGTGACAAAGGTCCGAACCGAAGCTCCAGGAAATGGTGGCTGAATCATAGCTGAATTGTGGCTAGATTGCTGCAAAAGCTACGAAGAAAAGAAGAAATCGGGGTTGCGCTGATTTAGGTTGAAGCAGTGCCAAAAACTTAGCCGGAGGAGGCAAAACTTTGATGGCACGGTATGGCATGAAGTGGCCTAATGGGCTTGGGCTTATATTAGAAAAGTTCTTTTTTTCTTTTGCCCCGCATGTAAAAATTGTTATAAACTGTGCTCCTTTTGCCCTTAATAAAGAGCAATGAATGTTTGCACAAAGTCGTTCGTTTAACCCACAATATACCCGATTTAGCCTTACCTTGCCAAATCAATACCGCCTCTGCCAATCGAGTATATCGTGAGGTGTGGGTTGGGTTTGTGTGTTTTTGTGGGTGTCTGGTTGGTCTATGTAGCTGCCTTTTCTCGTTAACAACATAAATTAGACTTCAGAAAATAGAATCGATCTAAATTTCATTCATGTAAGAAAACCGACCTAGCAACCTATATGAAAAGCCAATTAGTTTGACCTAAATTATACCAACAAGAGAACCATTATTAATGCTAATAGTCCTAATCATTTTATATACGTATACCTTTTTTGATTTAGGATTTTTATTTTTTTTTTTCGTTTTATCATTAAAATTAATTTTATAGATGTTACATATGCAATCAGAACCATAACACTATGTGAATTAAATTCATTTACACTATACAAATTTAGTTGATAACATAAAGTCTGTCTAAACATGCTATTCAAACCTACAAAGATTTTACAATATGATCAAATCATTCACTAATCAAAGCGGCCTCCATCCTTAACGTTCGATCAAATAATTATAGAGTGTTAAATAAGATCATTTAGTTCCGAAGTGGCATTGCATAAATTACAAGAACTAGTTCAAACTCCTTGTTTAAATTAATTTCATATATGTTACATATACTATCAAACCCATATTTGTCTAGAGCAAAGTGACAGATTTATATTTCTATGCCCTTTAATGACCAAATTTATGTTTTTGATAATTTATAATAAAAATATTAAAAACATAGTTTTGGTATTTACTAAAAGTAACACCTCTGAAAAATATAATTTACAACATATATAAAAAGACTTTTTAAAAGCTAAAGTAAGCTTCAGACTTATTAATATTATATATAAAGATGAAATTATTTCAAGTTCTAAAACCCAAAATTAAAATTTAAAATAAAATTGTTTTTGAACTATTTTACTTAAAAGATGAAATTTTTTAATACTTTTTTTAAATATATGAAATTATAAGAAATATAAATATATAAATTTTATTTGTTTCTTCTTATAAAAAAATTTAATTTGCTCTAATAGAAATAAAATAAACTTTTTTGAAATTAATTTTGGTGGTATCTATAGTTAATATTATAAAAATATATGAATTTTAATATATAGATTTTTTAGAATTTAAAATTTTAATTTTTTATTAATTTTAACTAAATTTAAAAAAAAATTTATATATTGCTATAGCTACATATAGCTATATTTAATAATTTTATAATAGATAATAACAATTTTTTTTTTAAGATGACTTTTTAGTTAGTGATTTATTATTAGATTTGCAGATAGGTTACAATTTTAACAATAAAAGTATAACTAGCAACTTTTAGTTGTCTAATTTAAGTAGTCTACTCTAAAATTCTATACTAGCTACTATATCTATAGCCTAACTATAAAGCTATTTATTTAAATTCTTTGGTTACAATTCGTGTATACTTTATTTTTATCTTAATCTAGATATAGCCTTACTACTCATAAATATAGATCTATACAATACTACTAAATTAATAACAACTTAGAACTTTTTTCAGCTAATTTTCAAAGTAAATCTAACACTACATTGCTATATTCTACATATAGGTACATACTTCTTTGGTAATTTTATTACAATTAGTATATATTATTTGTTGCTATTGTATTTATATCTTATACTACCTTTTAAAATACTGCTATAATACAATTTATATTTCAAGTACAATCTTTCTAATTAGTTTTATATTATTTATTTCTTACTTTTTTTAAGATTTACAGATCTTAATATTCTATTCTATCCTTTTATACCTTGTATTCTTAGTATCTTTAGTTTTTCAATTTAAATAATCTAAAAGATTAGTTTGTTCAAATCTAGATTTTCTAAATTCAAGTTTGAAGATCTTCCAATTCTTGGTATATACTTTTTAAACACATATTCTTTTTTTTCTGAAATTACTTCAGCAGCCTGGTTGGTAAATTCTTTTGTCTAAAAATTTTTATTATCTGAATTTTCTAATTTTGGGTCTACTTTATTTTGTCTTGTAGTACTATTAAAAGTTTGCTAATTTTTATTTATAATTTGCCAAACTAGTTTTGAATTTCTAAGTTTTTTGTATAGATATTTTTGTAATTTTTTATTTTTAAAAATCTTATTATAGTTTGTGCTATCTATACTGGTTTATATTTCTTTATACAATAATATAAATACTTTTAGAAGCTTTTAGTGTCTAGAAATATTGATATAATTTGAGCAACAGATTATAAATTCAACCAATATAAAAAATCTAATACTATAATACAAATATATAAAAGATCTAATACTATAATACAGATATATATATAAAAGATTTAATATTATAATACAGATATTTTTGTTTGAAATACAATATTAGAATTTAAACTCAATACTATAATTAAGCTAGCTTGGAGGTTTAACAACTTTACTATTTTACTAAGTTATCACATCTTAATAACTTAAAATTTTACTATGATAATCTATTATATAACTAAGTAAAAATACTTCTCTTGCAATTTTACTTATATTCTAAACCCTAACTCTAATTCAACTTTAACTCTAATATTAATAGCTACAAAGTTTTTTATAAAAAATATATTTGATAATATAGCTATATGTAGTCTTATATAGTGCAAGTTAGTAGCTACTAGTAGCTATTTACTACTAGTAACTACTAGTAATTACTAGTAGCTACTATGAAGTTAATGATATAAAGTAGTAAATAGTAGATAAATAGTTAATAGTTATTAAATCTGATTAGTTAATTATAGCTTGCACTATATATATAGTTGAAGAATTAGCTAATCAGAATAAAAATTTGTTATACTACCAATAGTAATAGCTAATGGTAGCTACTATCTACTAGTATATACTAGTAAAAAATTTGTTATTTAAGAAAATTTACATTATTAAGCCTATAACTACAAATAAATTAATTCTAAATTTAATTAATTTTTATAAAAAAAATATTTAAAATTTTAATTTTTATCTAATTTTGTTATAAAAATTAAAAAATATAATTTTTTTTAAGAATTATTATAACCTATAGTAGTGGTTATAAATAACTACTCTTATTGGAATTTAGAGTTAAGGTATAGCTTTAAGCTAAATAAAAGGTCTTTGTATAAAATGTTTATATATATATATATATGTTAAAAGTATAAATAAAATCATAATAGGTTTGGAATCCACTTAGATTAGAATAAAATAATTATACTAAAAATCTTAATCCTAATCTTAAAAAATTCTGATTCAATTTAAATTCTGTTCCTATTTATGATATATATCATATATTAGATACAAGGCCTCGATCTTATTTCTTATAAAGTTTTTAAAGTTCTAATTAGATTTTACTTAGTATATTTTCGAGATATAGCATACTGGTTATCTTTAACTACTAGCACAAGATAAAAATATTTTTTTTAATCTATATTTATTTAATACTATTTATGGTAGAAATTTCAACTATAGCTTTTTATTTTAAAAGTTATAAAAAGAAGTATTTTGTTATATACTGTAATAAAAATATTTTTTTATTATTAGCAGGTATAAAAAATTTTGTTTACAGATTTAATTATCAAAAATTTTTTAAGAAATTACAGAGTTATTTATTTTTGTAATAGATTATATCATTATGGCAAATTAGAAATTGTACCCATATAAGAGTAACTATTTAAGATCTATGGATTAATTAGATCATGACTATTGTTTCTCAGGCTACTTAAGTTATTAAAATAACTTGGGTTGTTTTTATAACAGATGGAGTACAGATCAATCTCTGGATATATATAAATAATTAATCAATAATTAATTCAATAATTAATTGATTATATATATTTAATCTTATAAATTCTATACTTGATTGATTATACTTGATTAAGCATATATAAATGATTTTTATCAATTAAAAAAATTTTTTTTAAACAATCATCAATTAATGATTTTTTTATTAAGTTAATTTCCTAGACTAGCTATATATAAAACTTTTAATTGCTTATTTAAGTAGTTTATTCTAAGTTCTACACTAGCTGCTATACCTATAACCCAACTAGGGGATTATTTATTTAAATCTTCTGATTATAGATGCTGGTGAAATATAGTGACCTGTGGTGAAATAATTTCACTACTATTGGTGAAATTAGTAGTGAATTGATGAAACTAGTGAAATTAATTTCACTAGCATCTATACTTTTGATTATAATCTAATTTTACTAAGTGGGTTTTCTAACTTGATTGCCTAAATTTTATTTATACTTTAGAACTTACTAACTCTAGACTAGTCTATTCTTAAAGTA
>CAJVPU010002721.1:0-10162 GCA_910591775.1 Dentiscutata heterogama | reverse complement strand
TGAAATGTAGGTATTGGGGTTGTTGTAAACCTCACAAGAGCAAGGAGTACATAATGGGATTCTAATTAGAAAGGTTGTAGCTTGAGATATATATGGATTAGATTACGGCAGTATCTGAAAAGATAGCTTGAGATATGAACCTGATAGTAGCAGCACAACAGGTACTAGTTAGATGAAAGTTATCAGAATATGCAGATAAATACAAGAGTAGGACATGTACCATTCTGTTAGGTTTACTACAAGGATAAATGTCCCAATATAGTTTGGATAAAGTCTTAGAGTCATCTACAGCAATTGCTAATCTTGTATGAGTGTTAGAGTAGGGTGTGTTATAAAAGTGGTAGCCAGAGAATTTAAATGAATAACTTCCTAGTTGGGTTATAGGTACGGTAGCTAGTGTGGAACCTAGGGCAGACTACTTAAATAAGCAACTAAAAGTTGCATATATAGCTAGTCATACTCTCATTAGAAATAACCAGAGAGCTTAAATAAGATAGGTCATCTCCTAGTTAGATTGCAGATATGGTGCTAGTATAGAACCTAGGTGGACTACTTAAATTAGGTACCCAAAAGATGCACGTGTGGCTAGTTGTATCCACGTGAAATAGATGTAATATCATATCTGAATAAAGATCATGCCAATAGCTTAAGTAGTTACCATAATATTAAAAAAAAAACAAAATAGTATTGACTACCTTTTCCAATCCTGTAAAAAGTTTTCATTAAGTTTAATAAAGATAAGAGCATAGTCTCACCTTAAACATTAAAAAAAATAAAATAAAAAAAAACAAAATAGTGTTGACTGATAAAGGTAAGAGTTTTAGATATGTCTAAGAATTTTGCAATATTCTTTAATTTTATGCTATTTTATACTTGACTGACATAATATACTATTAAAAACATATTTAAAATTTGAGTTTTGCCTGTCTCTAGAACTTATAATTTCACCATTTCTAAAAACTAAAAGATTGAATTTTCTACCAAACTTTCTGCTTATTGAAATATATTCACTATGAATATGTTACAAACTAAAAAAAGTGGTGAAGAAAGTAGTGTTAATATAAGAAATGATAAAGCAACACAATTCTTTTTTAAAAATAACTTAGCTAAGATAAAGCCACTTTCTATAAGTTTACCTTATAAATCTAAGATATTTGAAGTATTCAATAAAGATTCTTCTGAGGAAGAAGATGATAAGAAGCACACTTTAAAAATTTATAAAGATTAGACATTTCAAGCATGAGATGATATTGAGATCTTTTTAAAGAATATAGACTATGACAAGGTTTTAGTATTCAAAAAAAAACATACTGAATCATATCTTAAGGATGGCAAACAAGTATTAAGTAAAGTTAGCTGGGAATGTAGTTGTACCAGTTATTATAAACCCAAAAAAATTTAAATCCAGAAGACCAAAGGAATCATAAATCAAAGTGTACTGGATGTGAATAGCAAGTTAATAAGAATATGCCTAAATCATTATTATAATTATATTTACAACTGCTATAAAATTCATATAACTATTCAATGTTACTTGCACTATCAATAACTATTTTAAACTATCATAAATTAGGCAAAGATATATTAGAATTTATTAATTTTTATATAACACATAGTACAACTGAAGCAAGAAATATAGAGCAACTTCTAAAGAGTAAATTTCTAGGTCAAAAAATTAATAAGAAAAATTTATATAATGCAATTCAGAAGGCAAAAAAGAAGCTTTTCTTAAGTAATGAATTGGATATATCAAATCTTTTAGTGCATATGCATAATCTTAAAATTAATAATCCTAGATAGTTTGTAGAAGCTAGATTTGATAGTCCTGAATGAAGGCTATATAGTTTTATTTTTTTTTTCTCTGAACTACAATATATTTGGACAAGATTTTATAATATTATTTTTTTTGATATCAATAAATACAATATGGTTGCATGCTTCTTTGTGGCTGTTAAAAATTGTAACCATACATATCTGGTTGCTACTGCCTTATTAGAGAATGAAACTAAAGAGAGTTTTACTTGGGCCTTAGTATGATTAATAAATGTACTGATAATTTGGCACTATAAGTAATTTATACAGATTCTAATTTAGCAATATCAAATGTGATTTTAACAGTCTTTTCAAAGTCTTTACATTGCTTATATTTGTTTCATATCAATTTTAATCTAAAAAAAAAACTTAAAAAACAAGATGAATATTGTCTAATTTAATGAATTTCTTAAAGATTTTTATATATGCCAAAATATAATAGTAATTGAAACTTTTGAAAACAGATTTGAATTGCTTAAGTCTAAATATATAGTTGCCACTAGTTATATCAAATATCAACTTGAGCCTTTTAAAATAAAATA
Organism: Dentiscutata heterogama; assembly: GCA_910591775.1. NCBI lineage: Eukaryota > Fungi > Glomeromycota > Glomeromycetes > Diversisporales > Gigasporaceae > Dentiscutata > Dentiscutata heterogama. The sequence continues at coordinate 7,808 of CAJVPU010002721.1, read as the reverse complement.
AGCAATTTGTTATATTAACAATTAATTTACTGCAGAAGCAAATAGTACACAATAGGTTGAAAGTTTTAATAAGAAAATCTATAATAGTGCTAGAGCAAATTCTTCTTTGATGACTCTTGTTAAAGAAATTCAAGATCTGCTTAATAAAGAATCTGAGTATACTTGTGCTGAAGAGTATAAACATCAAATACCAATAGTTAGAGTTGTGACTATATCTAAAACTTTTTTTAATTCTTTAAGTATTATTGTAAATGAATATCTAACAGAACCAGCATCAATATGTATTCATAAACAAATACAAGAATGCTTTTTTTATGATGCTTATAAGCTTGATCTTGCCAATTGGGATTCAATTAAAAAAGTATGTTATTTAATCATTTCAATTTTGTTTTATTTCAAATTTGAACTAACTATTTTTATTTTATTTAGATATAGTTGGATGATAATATAAATAAACAAGCACATAGAGATGACTATGAATTGGCTCAAGTTTTATTAGCAGATATTTTAAAAACAATTAAAAAATCAAAAATTCTTAAAATTTGGCATCTTACTTTTTTATGTAGCACAAAATCTCAGTTTGTGGTATTAATCTTAGATAGCTCACATAGGTGTATTTGTAACATATTAATTATATATGGTGATTTATATTATTATTTTTACAAGATTCTTTGAACTTTTTCATAAGCACAATGGCACATTAGTCTTGTGTTAAAACAGTAGTATAGAGATAACAAAACTAATAATAACCACGATCTTTAGGGCAATATAATCCTATTTCATTATATATAGAACTATCATCTAATAATTATACTACAACTAATCACACTTTTAATCTTAAATACATAACACAATTTTGAGAAGATGAATTATATACTCTGGCTCTTTGAAATATAAACAATATCTGATCAAAATATGGTAATGCACACAGATTAATGAAGAAAGTTATCGACATCACTATTAATAGTAATTTATATGATGAATTAATCAGATTGTGTTACTAATTTCTTACAAACAAACAGTTAACATTAAATAAAGGCAATGAATCTAAAAATATTCTAGTCACCAATCCTATTATTTCAGCAAGAAGAGAAAGACCTCCTAGTAGAGTGAAAAGTGATATTGAAATTCAAGAATTGTACGCAAAAAAGCATCAATATTTGTCTATACTAATACAAATATCCAACTATTTGACAATAAAAAATATGACAAAAAGAATTATAATCAGGCTACCTATAAAGCTAAAAATTAATAATGATTAGTATATAGCTTGTATATTAGATATTAATGATATAGTTTATTTGTATTAGGTTATATATACTTAGATTATAAATTTTAATTTGCTTGTAATTATTTCTAAAAAATTTTGTTGTGTTGTCTTTTATAAATAAGCAAAATTAATTTAAATATTAGATTTATATTCTAGCTATACTAATATTAATACCTTGGCTAGGCACAATATTTGAATTAATAGTAATAGCAATTGATAAATATATTTTTAGAGAATTTTTCTTGAAATATTCATTAATTAATCTCACACAACTCTTATTATTATAGTTTATAGCTAATTTAATGTAACCTTTTTTGTATTAGGGTAAGACAAGTTTTAGATTAAACAACTATGTTGAGATTGTCTTGTAAGTTATCTGTATTATCTTAATTTGTTCTAATCTATGATATTGTATTATATTATATCTTAGATATTCTGTTTTTTTAAACAGATAGTGACTTTCTACAAGTACTCTATAATCATGCTTTTTTTTATAAGTCATAATTTAATTGCTTTAATGTAATCTAAAGGTTCACTTTTTCTCAATAACATAGACCTCTTATTATGAATGTTATATTCAAAGCCTTACTGGCTAATATACACATGTATATACATATATACATACACACATATATATTACTTTTATATCAATTTTTTTTTATCATACATATTAGCTTTATTTTATAATGCCATGTTATGTATATTAATTGATTATTGTATATCTATCATATAACATATATTAGTAGTTAGTTATTTATATACTATATAATATTATATAATATATATTACAGTATTAGTTATATGATACAATAAATTAAATATATTATAAGTCACATGATATGTAAGAAAATTCTCCTAGTTAAGATTAGCAATTCTTATTAATTATATAATACAAATTTTTTATCAATCTTATGATTAGATTATTCAAATTTAATAATTTTGAATTCGTTAGAATTTTTTAAATAAGAAGATTATTTTAATAGTTATATTATTAAAATTGGATTAGTGGATCAATAGTTATATATTTTTAAAAATTTATATAATAATTTTAAAAAAAATTTGTTAATTACGATTAAAAAAATTATTTAATATATAATATTTTTATTTTTATTATTCAAAATTATAATATATATACAGTTATCCCTCTCTACAGTCACCTCCTCTATAATTACATCATATAAAAACTTCTTTTTATCATATTTTATACTCAAAAACAAATTATTTATTTTTGTTTTTTTTTTAATATTTAAGATGAGACCTTGCTCTTATTTTTATTAAACTTAATAAAAACTTTTTACATAATTGGAAAAGGTTTTATATTTTAAGTTTAGTGCTAAGAATAAGAATACAGATATTCAGAACCTAATAAAATTAAGTTTAAATATTTATTTGTGGCCTAAACTTACCAGAGTAGCCAAAGCTTACCTAGATTTGAGATAGATTAAAAGTATGAAGAGTGTGTTTGGTATTTAATCTAGTTAGAATACCAAAGTGTTATTTTTAGAGAAGATGTTTTAAAAATAATGTTAAAGATATCAGATATAAAAGTGTATTGGTTGGAGGTTTAGATAGAGCAATTGTTGGAATTGTATAGATTAGAGTTAGGGTCTTAAACTATAGTATGAGATTCTAATATTTGAGTAGAGTTGTTTATTAATATGAAGAAGAAATTGTATATAGATTGTATTAGCTATTTTGTTATAAATAGTAAAATTATATATTGTATATATAATATCAAGAAGGACTAAACTAAAAAGTGTGAAGAATATGGAAGGTTTATTAGTAGAGTTGTATGATAGCAAGCTATTAAGATTAACAATTTTGGTATTTAGAAGATTAATTTGGGATAAAGAAACTTGAAGTTTATTAGCAATTAGAGTATATTGTAGAGAGTTTTTAATGAGTAAGAAAAATTGATTAGGAGATAGACATATAGTACAGTGTAATTAAATGCTTATTTGTTGATATATATAACAGGTATTTGAATAGAGAAGATTTCTTTTATGCTGTATATGAGATGCAGAAAGTTTATAATAAAAAGTTTAATTTAGAACATTTTAAGAGTAGAAGACTAATAGCTGTAGGCAAAGTTAAAGACTTTTTGATTGTTGTTAAGGTAGACCCAAGTTGTATTTTAGTTTAAATACTGAAAGATTTGTATTTAAGGCTAGAAATAGTTTTGTAATGACCAAAAGGCCAAGATTTTTGCATAGTATATAGTTTAGATATTGTGATATACTGGGAGTTTGGGAGGAGAATCTTCTAAATAAAGAGAATTATAGATATCATAGAGATTGAATATAAGAGGTAGTGTGTTAAGATAATTGCAAGCCAGATTATCTACTTTGTTGTTAAATAGATTGTTCTAGTATGCTTTTACTTTATAAAATATAATTTTAAGGTTATAGAATTTGATAAAATTAAGAAGTGTGTTTTATAAAGACCAATATAGTATATTTAAAAAATTGAGACTATTTGTTTGTTAGATTAAGTTATCATATTTGAATATAACAGATTGCAAGTCTGTAAAAGCTTGAATATTACAATTTCTAGATATAGTATATATAGCAAACAGAACTGCAAGTAGCTCAGCCTTGAAAGAGTATAATTATAGTAAAATTTGTATTTAAAAGATATAAAGAATATTGTTGTTATCAACTTGTAGCTAACCAATTTCTATAAAGCAATAAAGATTTTCAGATTGAATAACAGATCTGTTAGTATAAAATGTAAGATTAGTAGAGGATTGGTTGGTATTGGCAATTTGTTGAAGAAATCAAAAGCATTATTAACATAAAAGAAAAAAGAGATTTGTAAAGTTTGTATAATAAATAGAAACAGAGATAACTTTAAGTTGTTTAATTAAATAGATAAAATCAAAAAGATTTGCATTGAAGTTAATTTATTTATTTGAGTAAAATCTGCCTAGAAACTTAGTAATCTAGCTAGTTAAAATAAGAATAGTACACTTGTTATTGATAAGATTAGAATTAAGAGAACAGTTAAGGCATGGATTAGATATTATATAAGATATTAGATACAGTGATATAAAATTAGTTGTAATGTTATATTGCTAGTAGTTGATTAGTTTCAGAATAGAATTTGGTGATTGGTGGTGAGCTTTGTTAATAATAGCATGATTGTTGAGTATTGTAATGAGCTAGAGCTTAAAATGTTTTAAGAAAAGGCCAGCATTGTAGCAGTAATAGTTGGCTAGTAGCATATTTATTTAAGAGGAGATAGTATGATTGTGAAGAGAACTTATAATAGAATTTTCAAGCAGCTTAAACTATTGTCTTTAGGTATCTTGTTAAATCTTGAAGAGATATGTTTTTAGTAAAAAAAGTAGAAGTTATTAATAATAGTTAGCTAGTTAAGAAAAAGAATATGATAATCCTATAATTGTTTTTTAAAAGTTGTATAGTTGAAATATAATACTAGAATAGATTTAAAAATAAAGATTCTTTTTGAATTATTAAATGTATAGATATACAAAGATTTACCCAGAAGAATTAGATAATGTCAGTACTCTAATGTCTAACCTGAGTGCCTCTAATTTCTGAAAAACCGTGAGAGCCAGGTATATGGCAAGCACAATTGTAGAAGATATCCGAAAGATTCTATTTACAATCTCTTTCACCTCCTATGAACCTTTCATCTGCTTTAATAAATTTCTTTTATCACAAAACTATCCACCCATTTCATTACCCCAAACACTTAACTCTTTCTTCTTATATCTACTAACAAATGGCCTGTAGAATAACCTTCAAGACAAAGCTGTTATCTCTATTAAAAATGACTATAGTGAAGCACATATCTATCTTCCTGGTGAACTCTGTCCTCTACCTGACTACACAATTATACCTTATTTAGAAAGTATCTATCTACATCTATTTATTTCTTTAAAATCGAACACTCAATACATCCCTAGCCCCAGCACTTCCTACTCACCTCTTAACCTATCAATATGTACACACAATATTCGAGGCTTTAACAAAAACCTTAAACAACAAGTTTGGGAACACTATTGTCTATCTAACAACTTGGATATTATCTGTCTTACAGAAATCAAACTTGCTAACAACAACATTCTCATCTCTAAACCCCTCAAAACTTCTTACTATATCTACTTCTAGTTCTGCACTAACAGCTTCAAAGCTGGAACTGCTATCATGATACGCAATTCCTTAACCCCTCATATACACAAAACCTCTCTAATTCCTGGTTATGCTATTATGATTGACCTGCTTTTCAAACACAACTTTAAATTCTGTATTATCTCTACATATCTCTCTAGTAACAATGCCTCTATTAGACTTCAAACTCAAAACACTATTATCCAATAGCTACAAGATGCTAGCACTCTTAACCTGCTTCCTATTATACTTGAAGACTTCAACACCTCAACCAACAATATCCACTCCTCTTCTATTAAACATAAACTCTTCCAATTTCTTATTTATAATAATATGTATAATCTTGCTTCACACTCTGCTATATTCTCTCCTACCTGGCACAGCTCTAGATATAGCAGTGAAATTGACTTTATTTGGGCCTATCATACTATTATAACTTATTTAACTTCTTTCAACATAGACGACTCACACAGCAGCTCACTCAGTGATTACAAAATCTTGATTTCTTGCTGGTCCTTTCCCCATACACTACATGGCCAACGTAGACTCAAAACTCAGACTCATAGAAGAGTTTTCAATTACAAAGTTATGAACAACACTAAATGGAAAGAATTCTCTAACCAAGTCTATATCAATCTCCACTCTAACTATACTCCTTTTTCAAAACAATCTCTAGAATTTCTCGAAACAACTTGGTACAAAATCCATACCAGCATCATTACAGCCATTTTACAACACATTCCAAATAAAAAATTTACTGTTCGCAACTTTCAGCTCACTTTCTCTTCAAAAGCCACCCATTTACATTCTAACCTCAAAAAACTTGGCAACATAATTTGACATATAAAACATGCTCTAAAACACTCTTCACCTATCTCTTTTCACCTTAACTTCTCTATCACATCACTTAATCAATCCACAAGCTTACATATTCCCTTACTACCTTCTACACACCAACTTCTTACCTCTGGATTACTGAGGCTAACTCTGAATGGAAAAATCTTTTTCATGCCCGAATATTGAAAATATTAAAGAAATCAAACAACAAATTTCTGATGCTATTAACAAAAGATGCTCTAACCTTCAAACCCACCCAACCTCAATGATCAATAGTATTCTCAATCAACACAAAGATCCTGTTAAATTTAACAATATTCAGTTAGATAATAATATTATTACTGACCCTTCTACTATTAAATCACATATTCAACAATATTTTGATAACTGGACTGCTCTCTGCCACATCAACACCAACATATTTAACTCCCAATGGCAAGTCAAATACAACCCCAAGCCCTATATCAACCCAACCTAGTACTCCAACATCATTCTTGACTTTACTGAAAATAAGGTTATCTCTACTATTAACCAACTTCCCAACAACAAAGCCTGTGGTCCATCTGGAATCAACTACAAAATGTTTAAACATGCAGGCCCTAACTTTCTCACTGCTATTACATCTCTTTTTAATCAATACCTTATCTCTCAAACTATTCCCAAACAATAAAAAGAAGGCTGTATCTTTTCTATCTTCAAAAAGCCTATTTTTGATGGCAACTTATCAAACACCAGGCTTATTAGCTTAATTGAACATATTAAAAAGCTATATACAAAACTTCTTACTAACTGCCTTAATACTACTTTGTTTTAATATAATATTTTGTCTCCCATCAACTTTGTTGCACTTCCTGGCAACTCTAACTCCACCCCTATTCACATTCTCAACAACATAATAGAAGATGCCAACTGCAACTCTAACCAACTCTGGCTACTTTCCCAAGATATGAGCAAGGCATATGACTCAGTCAACTTCAAACTATTTTAAAAATCTCTCCACCATATACAAATTCCTCAACAGCTTATTAACATCCTTACCAACCTCTTATTCGACCATACTAACTGAGTTATTACTAATCTTGGCCTTACCAATTTCTACTTTGTCAGAAATGGTATCGACCAAGGTGAAACAATTACTTCTCTTTTCTGGAGAATCTACTATGACCCTCTTATAGCATATACTTCCTCACACTTTTCCAGATTCACTCTTTCCACTTCTTGGCAAACTAGTCTCATACACCCCTCTACCAATTACCTCAATACCTCTATATCTGTTCTTGCATATATGGATGATACATTATGGATTGCCCAATCCAAAGAACAACTCAATGAAATTGTTAATATCACATCTTCTTTCTACACCATGGCAGATATTCAAGTTAACCCTACAAAATCAATATTTATTACAAACCAAATCCCATCAAACTTCTCATTTTTTAACTCCAACCTTCAATCTATTCCATTCTCTCAGCCTTTTAAATTTTTAGAATGTTGGTTTACTCTTAACAACAAACAAACCTCCCAAATCAAACTTATTCAAGATGAAGCTATTAACTTAGCCAACA
>CAJVPU010002720.1:0-10166 GCA_910591775.1 Dentiscutata heterogama | reverse complement strand
TTGCAGGTATGGCTAGTCGTACTCTCACTTGTAAAAAGTCAGAGAGCTTAAATAGATAATCTCCTAGTTAGATTGCAAGCATGGCAGCTAGTGTAGAACTCAGGCGGACTACTTAAAATAGACAACCAAAAGTTGTACGTGTGGCTAGTTGTAGCCTCATCATAATTGTAAATGTTGTTAATTATCTAATAAAAAGCCCCCGGCCATAGAGGTCATCTTAACACCGAAAAAAAAAAAAAAATAATATTAAAAAATTATAAACTAATATAATATTAAATACTGTATCTATATTGTAAAGCATAACCTTAATATAATCTTGACATATAACCAATATTGGAAATAATTGAAATCTATATACTAATCTTCTATTAATAGTACTATGAATATAAATATAAACAAACTGAATATATGATTATAATCTACTATATTATCTGAATTTGAAAGAAATAAACAATACTAATCTTTTAATAAAGTAAACTATTTTGCTTATTTTTTCAAAAATTTTTTTAAAAACACAAGTAAGTAATAGTAAAAAATATAAACCAAGTACTTTTTTTAAAAGAAAGTATATATTTTTTCAAAAGTAATATCAAGTACACTGTTGATATTTTTTATAATAAGTGATAAACTTTAAACTTGTTAGCAATAGTATATAAGAATTACTTCTAAATAACAAGTATCATCTCTATGATAAGTAATAAGCTCTAAACCTATTAGCAGATAGTATATGAGAACTATCTCTAAATAATAGATGCCAGTTTATAGTTCTTGTCAATTCCATATCCATCTTTTCTAACTTAGTTTTACTAGGTCCGAGAAATCATTAAGAAAAGTAATTATTATTTTTTTTTAGATATACTATATATTAAACTAGATATCTCTATTAATTTTACTATTAATTTTAAGTTTTTGAAATTATCACTACAATATAATAAAATAATAATATAGTTAACTCTAAATACATATTTTTTAAATACAGATTCTTTTTAAATACAAATTTTTTTTAGTTCTAAGCTATATAAAGTTATAATAAACTTCTATTTTCTAAATACAAATTCTCTTTAAATGTAAAATTTTTTTTTTTATTTAAGAATTTTTTTAAATCCTAGTAAAAAGCATTTAGAGAAAGTTAACTATATACTAATAAAATATAATATAAAATTTATACTATACTATATCTATGCTACTCTAAAATCTACTTTGTAACAAAAGAATTAATTATTTGTAACTATAGATTACTATAACTATAACTAAAATCAAATGTATTAAACCAATTTTTTTTATAAAATAAAACTTTGTAGTTAAGATTAGAATTAAAATAAGGTTAGAGTTGGAAAATTAGATTATATCAAAATTTAGCAAGAAATTTTTTTTGTTAAAACAAAAACGATTTCAAAATCAAAAATTTTGTTATCACCGATTTTTAAAAAAAGTTTTTAAAACATTACACCTAATTCTAAATTTAATTGGCTTTTTAGATTACGAATTTATAAAAAAATTTTTTCCTTTATTTTTTAATTTGTATATATAATATTACAGAAAGTTCCACGTACGTATATGTATTTATTAAAAATTTTAAACCGTAATTTCTTTTTTTTTTGTAATAAATTGCTGAAAAAAAAATGGGCTGATCTATTTTTTGGTACTAGTTTTCGCTGGTAAATTTAACGATTTACACAAAATCTGCACTACTAGGTATTATTACAACATCTAGATTTGATTAGTATATCAGATGCCAAATAGCGATAGGTACTTGCCCGTATGAAAACTAACTCTGGGAATTTAATACGATAATCATTACATCATTATGGTGGGCGCCGGACACACAATACTACACATATGGCTAACACTAATATAAACGCCAATGCATTTAAAATTTGGGTTTAATTTAGGTTACGGCATTTGTTATAGATTGCAGTTTCGGCTCAGATTGCAAGCTACGGCTTACGGACGAAAAATCGATGCCGAAAATTTTTGAAAAAGTTACAATTAGTTATTACGTCACGTATAAGCTAAACATTAAATTTTATTTTGTACCAAAATTGAAATATATATATATTTTTTTTCATCACAATAAATTATGTGCAAAATTGCAAATACAGCTAATAGTTAAATCAAGCCACATTTTTTTCTTTCAATTATAAAGTTATTATTCTCTAACAGAAAAATAAGGGACTAGTTTTAATATTTCCAAAGTTGTGATTAATTTGATTAATTATTGAATCGTCCTTTCTCTCTTTTTTTTTTTTTTTCTCTCTATTAATGTAAAATCAACTATTATTAATTTGATGTAAAGAAAAATGTACAAGTGGGATAGGAGAAGTGAGGGTAATGTAACAGATAAGAATTTTAAAGATATAGCTACAAAATTTTTGAGTTCATAAGGCTTATTAGGGAAGACAAAGTGCATACAAAAATGATGACATAATTATGTAAAGATGTTAAGGAAAGTAGATGAATGCTTTACAAGACTGTAAAGATGCCGATCATAAACGAAAGTAAGAAATAAAGTTCGAGCAATCACCTGATTTTTCAAGTGGCATATTCCAATCCAATTAAATACTCGCTACCCCAAGGCATACCCCACCCTTTAACTCCGATTTTTTTCCAACAAACTCGTGGAATACCGATATCAGCTAAAAATAGTTCACCAGTAACAGCACGGGATTTACACCCACTTTTAGGCGCACCAAGACACAACGTCCATTTGGGATGAATATAATGAACGGGATTACTAGGATTACCTTAAAATAATATGTTGTAAAATCCAAAGTTATTTATATATTAATTTAATATACATTATATAAAGTTTTTTCTAGTTACCTGTATTTCCATTCACACCACTTGGCATATCTAAACTTAGAACAGGCGCTTTATTAACGTTAGCCCAATCAATCAATTCGCATATCAAGTGTTTTTCATATTCATCAACTATATCTCTTAAAGTGAATTGATAGCCTAGTAGGGCGTCGACAATAAGATCAACAGGGTTGGTGAATTGTTGTGGCAGTTCTAGATAATGTCACGGATTATTAGTGATTTTGTTAACTAAATGTTTAGATATTGTTTTTACTCACCTGACACAGCTTTAACAGATCTTCCACCAGTTGGATGTAGAATCTTTTGTTGATAGACAACACTCTATAATTTAAATTACATTGTAAAAAATACATTGGTTAGGGAAAAAAACTTTTTTTTTCTTAAATTGACAAAATCAACAATGTTTAAAATTATTTTACTTTGAGTAAGTCTTTATCTTTTCCGACAACGCATGCAATCACATGGCACCCATGATTTGCTAAATGCCGGGCGGTAGCAAGACCATATGCACCAGTTTTATTATTACCAGCAAGTATCACAACTAATGGAGCAGCATTATGGTTATGTGGTTGTATGCGCCGTGATCCACCTTTGTCAAAATAATTATAATGTATAATAAGTTAATCTCGCAAATGAAGTAAATTAACATTCAAAAAGATGCGGAATACTATACTTACCAAGTGCCTGTAGGCACATCATAGAAGCTCCCCTACCGGCATTTTCAATCATTTGATCTTCATTCGGACCAGTTTCTGTCGCTTGATATTTTAAATAAAAAGAACATATTTATTAAATATTCAATCGAAGTATTTATGTATCGATATTGTATCACAGATATTAAAGATATTATTCTCACCAGCAATCCTTTCAACTTCAACCATTTGAACAGGTTGAACAGTAGGACACGAAACACCAGTTAATGTCCTTATTTTAACTTTCCTATGATCGCCAACGCCATTAGCTTTTTTCTTCTTTTTCCAAGAACCATCAGAATCAACTTCACCATCATTAGCAGTTTCATCTTCTTCATCAGTGTGATAAAATTTTGATTTTCGTGAAGAAGGTTCTAAAACGTTCTCATGAGATGCTAGCTTGGGTAACGTAGCCTGATTTAATTGAGAGCCACCATTACGACCATTTGTACGAAAATTTGGATTACGATTGATATTGACAAGAAGATTTTCTGGCGCTGTGGAGTCCAGTTCCTAGAATAGAACATAAAAATTTAATATATTAAAAATATCACCAAAATTAAAATAAGATATTTTTTAAAACATTATTAAAGCTTACTCTAATTTCTGCAAATACTTTTTCTTTATCAAATAAGTCTAAGTTGCCTTGAAAATCAAAGTCTTTCGATTTAAAATCGTTAACATCTCCTCCAGCCCACTCATGAGTTTGTCTACGGCCACGTCTGGACCGTCTTGCTGTAAAGAATTTGGTAAAATAAATGTTAAAGAAAAACAAATTAATAAACAAATAAATAAGTAATAATGTATAAATCAATATTAGGTTTACCAGGAGATTGAGGCGTTCGTGAACTTTGATAATGTCCGTTTGTATTATGATTCTTAATTAGGAAGACGATAAAGTAAATAAATGTTGATAATTTTAAGGTTTGATACAAAATCCCGAAAAATTATAGTTAATGCCCACCAGTCTTTCGGGGTTACAACCTTAATAATGCAATTCGTTGGGATTTCATACCAAACTGTTAATTAAATATTCGTATCAATTTTTAAATTATTACCTTTCTCCTTCTTGTTGCCTTTTTTTGATCGTATGTCAAACTTCCAGATTCGGCACCGCTCGATTCACCACCATTGTGATGATTACCGTTAGATGTTTTCATAAGTTCCTCTTCATCACCTTTAGAATCACTATCTATTGTTGAGCCCGTTTGAGTTGTTTTTGAGGGTGTTCGTGAGCCAGATAAAGTTTGTTGAGAATGAATTGGCTATGAACATACACCAAAAAAGGGCAATTAACGTCGGAACCCCAGTCAAAAAAAAATAAACAAATTAAGTTATTAAGTACCAGATCTAGTTAAAATAAAACTCATAAAATATGTTTTTTCTAAATTTCTTGGATAATATAATGCAAATTATTCATTATGAAAAAAAGTATCGAATACATACGACGTACGGTGGAGAAGTTCTGAAGTAACATTTACATCGTTAATTCATTGTAATTAGTAAATATAGGAAACAACATACGTATATATATATTTAATTGCGAACTCATAAAGAAATATTTAAAACTACCTTAATAATCCATATGAATTTACTGGAGAAATCGAAGGATGTTGAGGTATATACTAATGACAATAATTAATAATAATAATAATAATAATAATAATAATAATAATAATAATAATAATAATAATAATAGAAATAAATTGAGGTAAAAAAAAATTGATCTGTTAATAAATAATTGACTTTTTTTGCTATTATGTAGAATTCTTTTTACACTTAAGTACAGTGTCATCATGTCACTCACTATGTCTAAATATTTTATTGGAATTGGACATATGCCTAATTGGAATTGGGCATATGCTCAATAAAGTCCAATAAAAGTTTTATTATGTCCAATTGGTCCATTGGTCCAATTGCCAACATTGCTCAAGTAACTTAAGTAAATAATAATTTTTTTTGAACCAGTAGAATAAAAATGAACTAACCGAAATAATTGCAGGATCTGTAAAAGGCGACCTCGATAATAGGCTAGAGGAGTGCAGTTGGTTTTGAATCGTTTCGTATTTCGTAGCATTATTTGGAGTAGAGATGGAGTTTTGTGAAGGTAGTTTAGCAGTTTCTAGATTTATTGCATTATTATAAGGAGTTTGTATTTGTCGCTGTTGAGAGATATTCGACTGGTTTAATGGGTTCGAAGCAAGTATTTGAAGATCTTTAATATCTGTGCCAGCTACTCCATATATAGCGAGTTGTTGGGTGCGACCGTTGTTGAAAAGTTTTACTGTTGTTTAATTTAAATCCAAAGTGTTTATAGAGAATGTAGAAGAAATTATGACGATATTACTGGAAAAAACGACTTAATATAATACAAACCGTTTTTAAGAGTTAACAATTGTGTGTGAGAATCGATATGAGATACGGTTCCTTCCAACGAGGAGCCATTACCAAGTTCAACATGCACACTCAAGCCAATGAAAGCTTCTGCCATAACACGACTGTTATTCTTGTAAATACTTCAACTGTATTTATTTACGATAATTTAAAATAAAGGTTGTCAAATTGAAATGAAAGCGAGTGCTAATGTTTTTTTTGTTTTTTTTTTCCCTATAAACCTTTAGAGGGTAGAAAGGTAGAAAGATTTTTATACTTTATATGGATCGATTTACTTTATACGTGGCCATTTTATTGGCTTAATAAAAGATTAAAAATACATGTGTTGGTGTAGATTCTACCGTACCTCAGTACCACACAAAACCACACATACACAATCTCACATGATAAAACCTCAATATAACAATTCTGAACCGATGTATATTGAAATAAAAGAAGCTTCTCTACTAATTTCGGTATTCTTAGACTATAACTTGTTGCCTCTAAATCGATTTCGCATGTCCAGCTACAAAATTGCCCAAAAAAAAACGTTAATACCAAGACCAGTAGTGATAATAATAATAATGCTACGTATACTAAATTGAAAATAAAATTTACCAATCCTCTCTTACATTCAAAGAAACTTCTTCGAATGCTTTGGCATTCTTTGGGTACATCTATAGCATTTTCGAATTGTAAACATTCTAATTTGTCATAAAAAAAATTTTTTATCGAATTTTGTATAGTATTTTTCAACACAAAACGTAAAAAGCGAATTCTCTTTTAACCTCTATCCACAAGTAGTTATTATAAAGAGAGTAAAAACAAATAGGTAAATTTTGACCCTTCAATTATCACCCCACCTTTAACAGTGTGGCGTTTCACTACTACGCAGTCAGATTTGAGCAAGCAATCGATGAGTTCCTTACGAATTTCTTTACAAGAAGGCATATTTGATTCATTCACAAACAAAAGTCAGATATGATAATCTATGCCGCCCTTTTTATAATTTTTAATCTCAGTGTAATAGTAATCACGAGACTCCTCCATATCCGCTCAACACATGGCATTTCCACAATTTCTATAATAAAAAAGATTACGCATTGATGCATTATTGTGTCTTGATAAAGGATTTCTTGGATATAAATAGATGCCAAACAGTTCCGTGAATCCGTGTTTAACAATATCAAACGCTTGAAATCAACATTACGATGGTAAACGTCTAGTAAAGAGAGAGAAGTATTATTATGCAAGGCATTAATATTTTAATTTCCACTTTTTGTAGGAGTTGTTATTTGGTCGCAAAAAGACGCCAGCCGAGTTACTACGGCAACATCAACGTGCACTTCAAAAAGCACAACGTGAAATGGATCGTGAAAAGGCAAAATTGGATATTGCTGAAAAGAAATTAATAGCTGATATAAAAAAGTCCGCTAAAGCAAATCAAATGGTATGTGGCTTCTATATACTTTCAATATATGCGTAAGCGCTTAGTATTACAACAATCGAAGCTTCAACACTTAATTTATATTCGTCAGTATATGAATACCTTACAGAAATTTGCTTATTATAATAAGGCTTATTCTTTTGGTTCTATGTTAATTTGGGTCTGATAGAGTGCATGCAAAATTATGGCTAAAGATCTGGTCAGAACTCGTCGTTACTCTCAAAAATTCCAATCAATGAAAACACAACTTCAAGCTGTTTCATTACGAATTCAGGTAAAGATTCTGTTACTTTCAAACCTTCATCTAATTGTTTTTTAAGTTTAATATGAATTATACCTAAAAAAAATTATTATTATTTTTTTTTTTTAGACTCTTCGATCAAATCAACAAATGTCTGAAGCTATGAGAGGAGCAACAAAAGTAACATGCAATTAATAATTTATATTATAAATTTACTTTAGATTAATTATTCAATTGATTTTTAGGCTATGAAATCAATGAATCGACAAATGAATTTGCCAGCAATGCAAAAAATCATGATGGAATTCGAAAAAGAATCTGAAATAATGGACATGAAAGAGGAAATGATGAACGATGTCATTGATGACACTATGGCAGAGGAGGAAGATGAGGAAGAAAGTGACGTAATCGTGAATCAAGTCTTGGATGAGATTGGGATCTCTCTGGATCAGTCGGTATGACTATATCCATATTTTCATGAACTCAGTTTTATTTAATAGCCTTATTTATAACTGTTATTTCAAAATTTAGCTTGTTGATACACCTAGTTCAATTGAGAGAGAGACCACCAAAGAAAAGGTTCCGCAAATTATAAATATGGAATCAAATGATGACGCAGCTTTGCAAGCTAGGCTTGATAATTTGCGAAGAGAATAGTACCAACTAATTCCGTTAACTGGAATTTGGTGCTCCACTACACTTCCAGATTTTTCCAATATTTCGATAGTTTCAATAAAAAATTTCACAGGAAAAATAATCTCACTAAAATTGAATATAATGCTAATGCATATATATATAGTTAATATAAGAGTAGAATGTATTATTTTAAATATATAAAATTGATAACTTTTTTTTGTGGTTTATATTAAGGAAATTTTTATTAAATAAACTATTTTTAAATTTTCAAGTCGTATAGTTTTTTTTGATTTTAATTATAAGTTTATTAAAGTAAGATAACAGCTATAGAACATGGTTTAATAATAAACCTTTATGCACTAATTTGGCTTTATGAATTGTCATAAGCCCATCAGTTATATAATATAGGTTAGCTATTTTAGAAACCCAATCTAATTCTTCATATTTACCATCTAACAATTTTCGGAGACTTACTCCATGACTATCATGTAGATATTATCTTTTGGGTTCTTGGTTATTCCATAAATCACAATTGCCGATTCCCCTGCTGATTTTCAACTTTCAATATTAATTATATAGGATAAAATAAGACTACTACACTTTAATAATCGTAAATTAAGATTCGTAAGTACTTCTAAACATTCACGTTTTATATCTTTAGAATTAGCAAGACTTTTTAAACAAACATTTATTTGCGGCTTCCTCTGCCGTCCCATTCTCCAAATAACTAATTCCTTTAATGTATCCATCAATCCATACAGCCTTAAAAACAGTGTCAAAACCTCCTTTAGCAAGATACTTTATATCAGTAAATTTGCTAAAGGGTATTCATTCAATAATGTCTTTAAACTTACTTAGCTGACATCACGCCAAGTGACAATTTACTAAAAGATGTGCCTGCAACTAATAAAACGCTAATCCTCTAAATGAACTTTCGGTGAAATGATTGTCGGTGAAGTGAGCAGCAAAGTTATTATAATTATAATTAAACAAAAATTTAATAAATAACTAGTTCTGGACCAGGACCGGACCATTGAAATTGTATTTAAATTTAAATTTCAAATAATAATAAATTGATTTTATCGGAGGATCTCAAAATAAGTTGTAACAAAACCGTTATTGTTGAAACGTCCAAAGGTAGAAAGAATCGTTACATCAAAAAAAAATAGTGAAAAAAAGGTGATGCCGTGTCACCTTTACCTTTCTAAATCTTAGAAAAATTTTTTTTTTCTTTTTTTTAAGCTGATTTTTTTGAATTTTTTTTTTTTTTTTAGGATAGTCTTCTTGGATTTGGTTAAAGCGTTAGAGGTTTTAGGGACTTTGAAAATCATGTGATTTTGTCTCCAGTTCCGTAAAATACGTACATTTACTTTATTTGTGGTTAGACACAATTAAATAATATTAATCTAAAAGTAATACGTATAACTTAACAATCTTAATTTTAAAAAAATTATTATGTACTTTGTAATTATTCCGTATTTTATTATATGTAAAACATTAATCTTATTCAGTCACAAATTTTCCCGGATAAATAAATCGTTAGCTTCACTATTCCCTCTAATATAAAGCCGAACATTATTTTTTAAATCTGAAATGATTCGATCCTTTTCCAAATTTGTCTGTTCTAAGTATTGTAGTCTAGAGTTTTTTTCCGAATCTGTCTGTTCCAAGTATTGTAGTCTAGAGTTTAAATCGGTATTTCTATTTTGCAGTTCTAATAATTACTTAATGTTATTATCAATCGCATCTATATAATTATTCACAATTATACAAATTTAATACCTTTCTTTTCCTCTTCAAGTGTCTTGCACGTCTTAATATTTATTTATTGATTAAATAATAATAATAATACGTAATAATAATAAATAAGAATTAATAATAATAACTTACATTTTCATATATTTGTTTAACTGAATCAATCGCGGATATAGATATGTCGAACATTGTGCTTATCGAT
>CAJVPU010002719.1:0-10167 GCA_910591775.1 Dentiscutata heterogama | reverse complement strand
TTTAATATTTTAGTTCAGTATGGTATGGATTTTAATAAATAAAAAATAAATTAAAATAAAATAAAATAATAAAACAATACTGATACGTATTACTGTATTAATTAGAAGAACTCGCTTTTTGAATTCACGATTCTGATTGGTCAGTAATCATGTGTCCACGTCTGACGAATCGGGAACTTATGCGTTTGGACTATCAGATATCAGAAATGGCAGGTTATCGGATATGAATTAAGGAACAGATCTGGTAGATTGATTTTTAACCAATTATGGCAGGTTATCAGTTTTGACAGGATCGGTTTGGGGAGGGCCGACAGTATTATAAAAATTATATAATGCTTGACTCTAATTTAATGCATTATATGTATCTATATGTTTGGGATAGAGTAAAACCTGCTGGAATTTTCTAGAAGCTCCAGATGTACGTAGTAGCCTTTCTGCACTATTTTGGGGCCTATTTTGGCAATCCTGTTTCCAATTTGGAATTGGTAAACATTGTAGATCTTTTGAAGAGATATGTCGGATTTCCCACTTTTTGGCAAAAAATTCCTAAAAAAATACCAAAGTAGAGCAAGAGT
Organism: Dentiscutata heterogama; assembly: GCA_910591775.1. Classification (NCBI taxonomy): domain Eukaryota; kingdom Fungi; phylum Glomeromycota; class Glomeromycetes; order Diversisporales; family Gigasporaceae; genus Dentiscutata; species Dentiscutata heterogama. The sequence continues at coordinate 9,592 of CAJVPU010002719.1, read as the reverse complement.
ATAGAAGAGGGTTCTTGGGGTTATGACATTTAAATTTTCTAAGGAGTGTGTTGAAAAGTCCATTTCTTTGCTGTTCTCCTTTGTTTTACCACTATAAACTTCGTCAACAGTGTGTACTTTACACTCTACCAAAATTTTGTAAATAAGGGCACCACCTTCTTGCCAGTTATCTTGTATACCAATGCTTTTGGCTTGCATATCAAATATATAGAGGAGCAAACTAGTTAACCTTTATAAAAACTGTTGTATAGTGTTATCCTACTATATATTTAGCTATATAGACAACTCTCCAGCAAAGAAAATTTTGTTTTTGTTGGTAAGAAAATTTGGTTCAAGTGATCGATGGAGAGAGATCTTCATTTTCTCTATATATTGTCTACTATTATTATATTTATATCTCATATTATCTTTTGAAATACTACTATAATACAATTTGTATCTTAGATATGATGACTTAGTAAAGTGGTTTAGTTATCACCTCACCAAGCGGCAGGTCTAGAGTTTAAATCTCATAGATAACATTTTTCAAAAAATAGATTTGTATTAAGTAATAATTATCTATCGATTAGTTAGATCTATAATTTATAATATTAATTATATATCAACTTGTTATAGAAGCTTTAGTACAAAAATGCCAAAAAACTGGGATGATTAAAATCTATTTAGAAAGATCCAAGTAAGAAGGTAGTAGATACTTTCAACAGTATTATAGAAAGGCTAAATTTGTAAGTAACAGCTAAGATTGGAGAACTAAATAACAACAAAATCCTTAAGTAGAGAAATCTATCAACCTGATTACCTATTGAAAAAAAAACTAGTATACTAATTTAGTTAGCTGGTATAAAAAACCAGGGTGGCTATCCACTATAATTAGGATTTGGAAGTTAAATTCTACCTAACAACAAGGGCTAGATAATCTCTAAAGACTAGCTGGACTTAATCAGAGAAAAAAGATATATACTATAAAATCATATATCAAGAAGATATTAAGTATAAAGTATCTAGAGCTTAGCCAGAATCGAATCTTCTAGATCACAAGTTGGGAGCAAAGAAGGAACTAATAAAGCAAGAACAAAAAAAGAAAGACTCAAATATAAATACTAGAGTTGAAATAAATCTTACAAGAGTATTGGTTTAATTAGATTATACCAAACTATGAGTTGGAGCCTTAGCAACTATTATGGCTGGGTTAGCCAGATACAGAATACAGTAGATTTACCTCAAGGATAGCTATGCATCTGTTTAATAGAAGAATACAAGCTGGTAATTAGTTGGTACAAACTTTTGATAAATCATGAAAGTTTTAAAGCAGAGTGCGGAATCTATTAAAGACAACCAGATGGAAATCTTAGAGTTAGTAGAAGATATCTATATATAATTATAACCAGAAGAGTTAAATAGGCAACTTTCTAGATGAGTTACAAATACAGCAGCTAGTATAAAACCTGTAGGTGAACTACTTAAATAGATATCCAAAAGATGTATATATAGCTAGTTGCAACTTTGTTATAACTATATATATAATTGACTACTAATAAATAGCACTTCAAATAGTCAAAGAGATCATCTTAATACACAGTGGCTCTTGATATAACGGACTCTTGATATAACAGAGACTAAGTAAAATCTTGATATAATGGATCAAGATTCAGATCCACAACATAATAAATACTGCTTGGTATAATGGATTTACTAATAAAACTCACGATAAAGCAGATTTTAAAAAATCTCGCACTATGTGCCCGAGGTACTACATTATATCGAGAGCCACTGTGTATCAAAAAAAAACAATTTGTATCTCAAGCACAACCTTTCTAACTAGTTTTCTATTATTTATTTCTTTTTTTTTAAAGTTCACAAATCTCAATATTCTATTTTATTCTTTTATATCTTGTATTTCTAGTTTAGTTTTTCAATTCAAATAGCCTAAAAAGATTAGTTTGTTCAAACCCAAGTTTTCTAGACTTAAGTTTGAAGATTTTCTAATTCTTGATATATGCTTTTATAATATATATACTTTTTTATTTTAGAATCTTTTTATTAATTATCTAGTTAACAAATTAATTAATAAATATACAATTAGCATGGCTCTAATAACTTCAATAGCCTGATTGGTAAATACTTTTGCAAAAAATATTTGCTGTGAATATTAATCTGATAACAAAAAATAATATTTTTAAACCTACTTTTATTGTGACTAATAAGAATGATGAGAATATAAACTCTGAGCTTCAACAAAAATATGATTTTAAAATAAAATTATTAGAATTTCTTGTAGAGTATTTAAGGAAAAAATTATTAGCAAATAACTTGTAACACATAAAGAATGTAGTTGATAATATAAAGTGTATATTTACTGTTATTGAAAATATTGAATCATTATAAACAAAGCAAATATATAGTGATACTTGGGGTTGTATATCAGAATCCCAACATATAAAATCCCAATACACAAAATCTTAGCAACAAAATTCCAATATACAAAATCCTAACAAATTAAAATTTTAATTTTAATATTTTTAGAATTTTAATTTGTCAGAATTTTGTATATAAGAATTTTGTGCTGGGATTTTTTGAGTATCAGAATTTTGAGTTTTGGAATTCTGGTATACAACTGATACTTGGCATGAATCAATACCATAGACAATGTTTTTATAAAGATAACAAAACTTAAAACACTAAATACTAATTTGTTTTTAAATAATATTTACTAAATATTGCTAATTTTTGTGAAAATTTTATTTTTACTTATCTATATACAGTTTAAAATACTATTTGTTAATTTTTTTTATTTTTTTTTATTTTTATTTTTTATTATTATATAATGCCATAGTAGAAACTTTATTACAATAAACCTGAATTAATTCGGAGATTAATAGTCTTCTTGTTATCAAAAAGACTTGGGTAAGGGGACAGATAAGTCATTTGACCAGGCTGCCAAATTCCTTCAACTCAGAACTAGATAATAACCAGAAGGTATGGTTTTAAAAAAATTTTTATATAAAGATTTCTAACTACACTTGTGCTACAGAGCACCCAATATGATATTACACCCCCTATTCCCTATTTAATACTATTATTAATTTAAATAAATAAAGTAATTCTAGTTAGAAAAGATTGGAGAAAACCTTAAGGTGTTAATCATGACATTATAAAAAGTATGTTGTTAGAGAATAACCTTGTAGATACTATTTTTCAATAGCATCATGTGGGTCTATTAATTGTAAATAAGATCTATATATATTTGTTTGGTTAGTAAGTAAAGGAGTTAAAAATTTGCTACATTTAGTTTTAGGTGTAATATTTTGGGCTATTTCCCATTAATATTGAAAGAGGTTATGTTTGAACTATATTTCATAAAAGAACCAGTGTAAAAGATTATTAGAAAGTTTGATAAGCATGTGTTCTGTTTGTTTTTTTTTGTTAAAGTTTTAATATTTTGATATGTTAATCTTGGATATATACCAAGAATAGTAGGAATAAGAGAGTTGTATTGTATATTGGGGAAGTTGGTTGTTGATAGTGAAAGCATATTAAGAAGTGAAGTGGGTTGGATAGATGTAAGTTGGAGTTGTTGAAGCATATTAGTAGTTATAGTAATAAGTAATTGTTGGATATTTTCAGTATTTTTAGAACACAGGAGTATATGAAGAGAGTCTTCGGTTAAGGGATATTTATAATATTTATTTGTTGTATATAGATTTGGATAGTGAATATTAAGATTTTGCATTGTTGGAAGGTTGTTTATAAGGATTTTTATATAAAAGAAGTATTTGTGAGAATTATTTTCTAAGGAGTTTAGTATTTTGAATATCAAATTCCAGTTTATATCTGATGTGTAGTTGTTTAAGAGTTTGAGAGATGACCAGGATATAAGTTCCTGAATTGTAATAATGTTTTTGATAAAGAAATATGCTTTGAGTGTAATAATATGATTGTTTTAAGAAAAGTAAGTAGGAAGGTTAAAGTATGTGTAGGAAATTGTTAAAAGAAGTTTGCTAGAGCCTTGTTTGGCTAGCAAAACAGCTTGATTGTGAAGGGAGTTGGTCCTAGTTTTTGAGTTGAATAAGTTTAGAGAAGGGAGAATTAAGTAAGTTTTTGATTGAAATTAGGCTATCAGTATATATGGTAACAGTAGAATTAATTGGAATAACAAGTAAAAGGGAAATAATTGCAAACTTCTCTGATCGAGAAGAGTCAGGAGAGATAATAATTGCGGCATTAAATTTAATTGATAGATTGTTTTCACAAATCTAGCCTATACCAGATTGTATGTTTGGAGATTGGAGATTTTGGATAGAGGCATCTGTAGCAAATTGAAGATTAGTTAGATTTAGATTTAGTATATTATTGTATATTTGAGTAAGTTGGTGTTGATAGAAAGGAGAATCAATGATATGGTATATTAAGTGTATTTCTTGGAAAAGAATATTAATTTGTGATTGATAGAAGGAAGTGGTTGTAAGTGGGATAAGGTTGTTAGAAATATCAATAATAGCAAGGATTTCCTTATAGTTGATTTGTAGTACAGATTTATTGAATTTAATTTGCTTATAAGGAAGGTTTATTTGTTTGGAGTTTGGTAATAAGTTAACAAATTTTATTAAGCTTGTTTAACCTTCAAGTGGTTCTGCTAGTTAGTCAATCTCATAAATGAGAGTTTGTTGATATTTGTTGTGATATAAAAAAATATATCTTGATTGTTAGGTAAAAGTTGAAAAGAAAAACTTGTAGTTGAGGAAGATATTAAATCAGTTGTATTAATAAAGCTATTTACTAAGGGCAATTAAAGGTGTGGCCATGTAATCCGGAAAGAATTTGTTTATATCATTTGTAAAAGTCAAGTAAATCAAGAAGGTTGTTGGCCTTTAGTTGCTTTGTTTATACGAAGATATATATTGTTCTAGGGGAGAAAGAATTGGTTGTTTGCTGTTGTAATTTGTTCTATAAATAAGATTTTGTTGTTTTTAAGACTGATAAGTATAAGGTTATTGGGAGTATGTTATAAATAAGATGAGAATATTCAGGAATAAAGGTAGAGTAGTTTGTGATTTGAGTAAATAAGGAGATTGTTATATTGTTTTTTGCTAATTGTGAGAGGTGAAATAGAAGTATATAGTTTTGCATTTTTCAATAATATATAAGAAGTGTTTCTTTAGTAAGCTTTGGATACCAAATTTTAAGTAACCAAGATTTGATTCAGAGAATGCCAATATTATGAAGAAGTGGAGATGTATTAAAAGTACATTTAACATTAAATATGCTAATTTTTTGGTTTATGTTAGTAAGAGTGGGCAAATTAAAGATGAGTGGATTAGTAAGTAATATATTATTAGTGTTTTTGGCCAAAGAGAGCATCCTTTTTGTTTGTATAGATCGTAGTCAAGAGAGTTTAGTTTGTATATTTTTTTGAATAGGCATAATTTGTAGAAGATATTCTAAAGAGAGTTGAAGTATAAGGTTAAAAGGAGAGAATATTTGGGAAGGCAATAATTTTTTGTATCTAATCAGAAATAAAAAGTTTTCTATTTTGTTGTATAATATAAACAAGCTAAGTGAAAAAAAAATGTAATAATCATTAATGAATTATGATTTAATATAAAAATCATATGTCTAAAGTTGGTTTAGTTGACCCTTTACCATCATAAAAGATGCCTAGATATCTAATTATGTCCTTAGGTTTTTTGGAAGCAATTGTTTGGTTGTTATAGAAAAGTATCTGGTTTGATGTTTTAGAGTTTTTAGAAGAGATGTAAAATAAGTTAGATTTGGTTGGATTAACTTCAATATTGTTAAGTTTGTACAAGGCAGAGGTGTCATTAAGAATATTTTGTAGAGTCTTTGGGTGTTCATAGTACTACACTACATCATCCATATATGCTAGTGGTGGAATTGTAATAGTAGTTGGAGATGTGTTTAAAATTGTTTCAAGTGGGGAAGAGGAAGAAATTTTAAGAAAATAGTCATTGTATTTTTGAGATATGTAGGTAAAAATAGGATCATAATAGATCTTTTATAGAAAAGATGAGTAGGTTTCTCCTTGTTCGATACCAGATTTAATATGTATTGGTGATATTAGGCCATGAGCTATTATTACTCTATCTAGATGAGATGTATGTAGCTCAGTTATTAAATTGATTCCTGGATTAGAAATGCTGATTCTATGACAAGCATCTTGTAGGCGCTAAATATTGATTCTATCAAAGGCTTTAGACATAGTATCCATGCTTCTTTGTTATAAAAAGAATAATGTTCAATAGTGTTGTGCAAAATTTGAATTGGAGTATGTGTAGAAGAGTTTTTAGTTGTTGTGAAGTTTAGGTTAGAAAGAAGATTATTTGATAAAATTATTTTATCTAGACGGTTTGTAAAGATTTTTGTAAAAACTTTTTTAAGGGGTTTAATAATTGAAATTGGTCGAACTTGGTCTAGAGTAAAATTCCAGTTTGTTTTCTTAGGTATTAGAGGATTTCCAATCTGTTAGAGTTTTTTGAAGTTGAAAACATTTGTTAATAAAAGATCTAAAAATGGTTTGAGAGTGTGTGCTAGCATATTTAATATGCTTATAGCAAACTTTAGAGAGTCCAGCTGCTTTTTGGTTTAGAAGATTAGTTATTGTTTCGGTCCATTCTTGGTCAGAAATAGTTTTGAATAGATCTTGAAAATGTAGTTCAAATTCTGGATGTGGTTGGTATAGTTGATAAAAGTTTGAAGAGATTGGGTATAAAGGTTTCTCAAAAAAATAGTTAGAGAAGTGATGGTGTATTTTGTTTAGAATTTCATTATGTTCTGTGAGCAGAGTATTGTTAGTGAGAAGGTGGTCAATATTGATGTTGTATTTTTCTAGTACTTTTTTGTAAAAAAAGTTTAGGGTTTCGATGAAGGATTTGTTGTGGTTTTCAATTTTTTTGTTTAATTTCTTCATAGAAATTTTGTTGGTATTGATGGCTGAGAGTTGTTTTAAAGAGTTCGAATTCTTCTTTGATTTGAGTAAGAGTTGGTGAGTTTGTTTGAAGTAAGTTTGTTGGGTATTGGTTTTGATATTGAATAAGAAGATTGTTAAAATTAATCGAATTGAAGTAGTTTTTGAGGAATTGAATTTGTTTGTATTGGTAGAAGATTGGTGAATATTTAGAAGGAGGGAAGTTTTGGATTTCCTTAATTGTTTTGATTTTTTTGTAAAGAATGTGTTTGTTTGCTGCTTTAGTTAAAGCCTTGTGTGTTTGGTTCCAGATAAGATTAAGCTGATTTTGATTTGTAATTGTTTGAATTTTAGGAAGGATGCATTGTAAGTTTCGAGAAGTTTGGTTGGTATAGTCTTGGATTATTTGTTCTGTGCAGTTTTTCCATAGAAAACATTTCTTTTTTTTTTGTTTATGTGGTTTAGGTTTGTTGATGATGATTGAAATTTCTAAAGTTATTAAGAAGTAGTCTGATTCATTTATAATATCTGTTAAGATATCAGTATATTCGATATTTGTAATTAATAGATTAGTCCAGAATTGGTCTATTCTGCTTTGAGTATTTGCTTGTTGAAAAGTAAAATTTAGAGTTTCAGGAAAAAAGAACTAAAAGATATCTTTGTAATTCAGGTATAGAGGATTTTTTTGGTAGAAGACGATCAAGTCTTGGGTTTGGGGTACTATTAAAGTCACCCATGATTATTATTTTGTAATTAGGATTTTGAGTAAGAGCAATTATTTGTTTCTAAATATCTTTTCAAAGTTTCTTTTTTTTCTGAGTTGGAATATAGATTTGTAAAAGATGAATTAATATGTTTTTAAAATGAAGGTCAAGGTCAATAATATGACCATTATAGTTATGTGAACGAGCAATATGTTTTGCAATTTTGCAATAGATAAGAATACCTATACCTGCTTGGTGTTGTGAAGAGTAGGAGCTCTAGTAACTGGTGTAGTTTGGTATTTGGTTGTTAAAGAATTTACCTTCTCAAGATAAGAAATATGTTTTAAGATATCAAAGAAATTTTTAAAAAGTGTTTTCTGAATAGAGAGTTTTTTTTTTTTTTTTTTTTTTTTTTTTTTAAAAAAAAAAAAAACCGCATTTAAGCGTACTTTATTTTATTTACAACTTATTATATTTACAATGAGGATTTAATATATTTTAGTATTTTTTTGGCTGCTGAATTTGGGGCGGATCTAAAACTAGTGGTCTTGTATAGAAGTTTAAGCTCATGGTTGACTCTAACTTTTGTGATCTCTGATATTTTGTTCAGAGGAATTATGTTGTTTCCCCATCTGGCCTGTGTGTACCAACACCATATTTCATAGATAGCAGTGATATGCACCCATGTAGCGGCAGAGCGTTTACTTTGGTTTGAGATATTTGTTGCGTTAAAGGCTTCGTCTAGATTGGAAGGGATTGAGTCATTATCAGAACTTTTAAAAGAGTTGTAGGCAGTTTTCCATATTGCCTTGCTGATCGGGCATTTTAACAGGAAGTGCTCAATCGTTTGTGTTGTAAATGAGCAGTTGGGACAGTCTTCTAGGTTTTCTTGTACATGGGTAAGCCGATATCCTAAAGGAAGGGCTCTGTGGGTTGTTCTCCAAAATATTTCTTTCTTTTTATTTAAGACCCATTTTTGTCCTAACCACCGGGATGGGTTTGTGTCTATTCCTGAGATCTTTATAGTGCTACCGTTAGCGTCTGGTAACCCATATAGTAGGCTGAGAGCTTCTTTAATGGAAAACTGCGACGCGTTGAGCTTTCCTATTGTTATATCATTTAGATGCCAGGGCCAGTTGTATTGTGCTTGAATCTTCCCTTGGAATCTTTTCCAGGCCGTTATATAAGGTTTCCATTGGTCAGGCCATCCTCTGGTTTTGCAGGGGGTTTGTGATAAGGCTGCTGCAGGTGCTAGGTTTCTTTTGTTTCTGAGATTAATCTCTATAAGCTTTCTTTCTGTGTTTGCCCAGAATGTGTGTCCCGTTATAAGCTTTAGTAGTATAGAGAGGAGCCTTGCATCTAGCATATCCTTGGGAATTGGTGCTGCTAGTCCTCCCTGACAGAGCTCCAGTTGGAAGGTTGAGTAGCGAGGAAGCATTTTGGAGTTGCCTTTAATCCATTTTGTTATGAGAGCGTTGATTTCGTTAAGCTGTTTTCTAGAAGGAGGAAGAAGATAGGCTGTATACCAGATCTTGGATAATATGAGAGTTTTTGCCGTTAAGATCTTCCCCTTGAAAGAAAGGTTTCGCTGTTGGAGGTCTTGTATTTTCTCTTTTATCTTTTTTGTAAGGTTTGTCCAGAGTGTGGTTGCTATAAGTCCTTTTGTGCTAATGTTAAAACCCAGGATGTTTAGAGTGTCAAGGCTGTTGCTTATTATTTTGAACTCTTGTTGGTCTTCAAGTTCAACTCTGCGGGCATTCTCCGTGATTGGCACTAGAGCTGATTTGAGTTTATTAATTTTGGCATTTGAGGCTTCCTCATAGGTGGAGAGTATTTTAAGAAGTGTTGACCAGTCTGAGGGTGAGCCAATGCCTATTGAGAGGTCATCGGCATAAGCCGCTACTTTAAAGCTTGTGTTATTGACTGGGATACCATTGATTTCTTGGTTGATCTTTTGAATTAAAGG
>CAJVPU010002718.1:0-10168 GCA_910591775.1 Dentiscutata heterogama | reverse complement strand
CGTATGGTGTTTGGCTCAGAACCAAAAAAAAAATTGAAAATCCCTAAGATAATAGATGATTACAACAATAACATGAATGGCGTGGATGTGGCCAACCAGCTTCAAACATATTATAGCACGCAAAAAACGACGTGAAGAAATTGGATGCCACTTTTTTTTTGGCTCCTTGATACAGCCATTATTAACTTATATCGTATTGTCAGAATCTTGGGATCTACACAAGAACACAAGGAATTTCGCTGTGAGCTTGTTTGGAGTCTTGTAAACTTCGCCAACAATGGTGAAGTTCGACTTAGAAACAGTACAAAAAAAAAAAAATCAGAAGTAATGAGGCGGCCTAAAATGACAAAAAATTTTGAGCTTTTGGATTTGCAGCTATCACCCGGGAACCACTTAGTTGAGTGGAAAGGAAAGCGTGAAGTGTGTTGCTGGTGCTCTTGGCTAGCAAAAAAACAGAAATTAAAGATGAGTTGTAAATCGCTGAACCGTAGTAATTTTTGGTGCGTTGCATGTAATGTGCCTCTTTGTTGCAACACGGACCAGAATTGTTTTTTACAATTCTACACTAAATAACTAAAAAAAAAAAAAAAATTAAATAAAACCAGGCTTTTATAGCCTCCGTTGTGCAGTCATTTTGAATATATTAAATTTTTTTTTTTATGTGACATAATTATTACATTACACCGTATAGAGACTAGATTATTGACTTTTAATTAACCGATTCATGACAGCATTCCGATATGTTATTAAATTAATCGACTCACAACTCATGACCCATGTCCATTCTATGATTCATGAAGTCTACAGATACTTTGTAATGCAAATAATTTTTTAAATAAATAGGCATCTAATTGAATTAGCCAAGGCGATCTCTAAAAGTTTAGCTAAATCACGAACTTCATAGCTACATCACTAATTTGAATATTTTTTTTGGTCACACGGCATATACCACATTGCAATTTTTGGTATGCGCTATGTAACCTGAGTTCTTAAGAATTACTCTTGCCGATTTAAATAAATGTTATATTAAAAAAAATTTTTTTTTTAAGCTTGCTTTCTTTTAACTATTTTTAGCGTACATATTTGTACGCTAAAATTTACAGTTTAAGGGATAAACAAACTACTTTAAACTACATATTTTATAAATTTGATACAAATTGGTTAAGGTATTGAAGAGTTTTATTAGAAGAACTTTTTTGTTTACTATGTAAAAATTCAATATACCACGTAGATCATATGAAAATTGATCTACGTACACCCTACCCTTAAATAATTCATTTAAACTTTGTGAAGAAACATATTTTATAAAAATATAACCATCCAGTATATCTGTATTAAGAATTAGAGAAGAAACTTATTGCATGATAGGCAAATATAAAAAAATACTTAAAGATTTAAAGAATCTTATTGAACATTAATATATATATTATTTAGAGTAAAGAAATAAAGAATAAAAATTAAAAATAAATACCAAAGTGAATAAAAAATAAATTAGTGTGATTTAATCAAATATTAATTCAATACCTAATACTTTGAATCTAAAAAATATTTATTTGTATGTATATACATATTGTTACAAAGTAGGTTGTAATACAGAGTAATACTAGCATAGCATAGTATAGAAAATATTCTATTATTGTATTATTTATTATATTATTATATCATAGCATTATAGTTATTATTATATTATTATTATATTATTAGTTATAGTTAATTATATTTAGTATAGAAGAGATTCCATTAGGCAAAATAATATAGCATAGTAATACTGCGGCTAAGTAAAATAGTACATAATACAAGTGTCTCTAAGTGCCTTCACACAAAGTGCCTCTGAGTGCCTTTGCACAAAGTGCCTCTGAGTATCTCTACACAAAGTGTCTCCGAGTGCCTCTATACAAAGTGCCTCTGAGTGCCTCTACACAAAGTGTCTCCAAGTGCCTCTACACAAAGTACCCTAAGTGCCTCTACACAAAGTGCCTCCGAGTGCCTCTATACAAAGTACCTCTGAGTGCCTCTATACAAAGTATCTCCAAGTGCCTCTACACAAAGTACCTCTAAGTGCCTCTACACAAAGTACTTCTGAGTATCTCTACATAGTATAGCAATTATACCGTTACACTTCTATCTGTAAAAAAGTTATAAAAAGGGAGCCTTTGCCCCTTCTGCCCAAGTTAGAGTTCACTACCCTCTCATAGAATCTAGCACCACCTTTTTACTCTTCTCTACTTGTAAAGTGTGATATTCACTCTCTAGAGTAATTCCTACAGGCAAGGTTATTACCATGAATTTATTATTAATAAATATTATTATCTATCTATAAACTGTTATTATCTCAAACTATTTGCCTCCTGCTATAAAGTTAAAAGTATACACTTTATATCTACCCCGTGTATATTCATAAAGTATATCACTGCACCGGGTAACCTTGTTACTTTGCTATATTTATACTAAGAAGGCTATAGCATTGTAACATTTTGGTGCCTTCTGGTAGAAATCAAAAGAAAAACCCTAAAGAAACTACTCTTAATGGAATTTCTAATAAAAAAAGTATAAAATCTTAGAGGATTTTATCAAGGTTTACTAGGAACTATCTTTCTTGAATTATCTTTAGACTACAACTACTCTCTTGAAAATTATTGCAGGATTGCCTATTGAAAAAAAAAAAAGCAATTGGAATTTAAATTATTTTAAAGGTATAAAAACTACTAATCTATATTTATTATTTTTTTTTTACTTGAAGAGTTTATACTTTACCTCTTGCAAGTCACTAGCATAGTGAAATTGAAATTATTTTGTTATTAAATTGAATTAAAATTTTGAAATTATTACTTAATGTCATTACTCTTTTGTTATAATCATTTAAATCTTTCTTCGCACACATACTATTTTATTATTAAATTTCTATTTACTTTTATTATATTTATTATTTAACCATCATATTTATAATTATCTCTGAAAGATAATTTTTATTCGCATTACTACTAAACTATTCGAAGTTTATTATTATTTTTTTATGGGAGATCCTGTAACAAAATTTTATAACCAGAATATTGTTAATTACCAAGCACAACACCAACTTAACTCTGCTCTTGCTGCTACTATACTCCAAACCAATGCACCTGATTATTCTTGTATTGAGTATTTTCTACCAAATCATATTAGCTCTCAACTTGACTTTGGCATTTTTTGGACTTGGTACTCTACTAGTTATCATGCTAAATCCTATACTCGTATTACTCAAAACAATCTTAATTGATTATTGCTAACACATGAACTATTGGCTGCTTGAGTTGTTACTAAAAATATTATTTTTAGTTGCCAATATAGAGCAAATATTAGCAGGATCAGGAATATTGTTACCACTTTATTTTATAGATATACATCTTTTCAAGATATTTCTGAAATTTGATACCCTGACAGAAATCACTATGATAATTATATTGATAACTCTAACTATAGAAAAATATATATTAGACCTATTATATATCAGAATTTTTCTCAAACTTTAGAACAATTTACTTACCAAACTCCTTAACAAGATACTTCTATTACTACTTATAACAACTCTAATTTTGTGATTGCTATCACTATACAACAAGTTGTAGATACTTTAGATCCCTATAGTGGTGATAGAAGAGAACATAATAACTCACTTTACCAACTTTATCAATCTTTATACAGAAGGAATAGTTCATTAACTATTCATCATACTTGTGATAGAATTCAACCCCAATTATATAGAATTTATTTAATAAACCCAACTCAATTTCAAGAAATTCTACTTAATAACATAGCTTATACATCACTTGTAACTCTACCTCCACGTTTATTAAACCTCTCACAAGAAAGAGATATAGACCAAGAAAGTGAACAATCTATAGAAATTTTTGACTTCTTTCAATTACCTGATCTAGCTTCAGAAGAAGAAAGAGACTCTAATTCTGATACTCTTTGTGATGAACTAGAGGTTCAAGTTGATAACAACGAACTTGATGAAGCACCTATTGATAATATTCTTATTGCTGATAATAAAGCATCAGAAGAAATACCTAAAAATATCGAAGCACCTCTTGATAATGAAGAACAAATAAATATTGAAGAAATGGATACTGCTGCTAAAGCAATAACCAGGTTGGCTAAAGCTCTACAAAGAGGAGAAACTGGTGAAAAAAATCTTATCAAGATAGACCCTTTTACAGAAGATAGTACCCAAGACCTACTAGAATGGTTAGATGAATTCAAACATGCAGAATGAGCTAACCATTAGGAAGGAGCTCAACAACTTGAAGAAGCAAAAGCACACATAAAGAGAATTGCTGCTGAATAGGTCCGTGGATTTACTGCTATCCAACTCATAGCTTATAATGATCTAGCAAATCGAGCCACCAGTTTCAAAACTTTATTTACAGATAAGTTTTGCACTACTCAACAAAAAGCTATATAGCAACAACAATTCTTCAACCTCAAACAAGAAAGTAACTCAGTTGATGTATATATTGCAAATTTAAAAATCTTAACCGGAAAGTTACAGGTTTACTCACAGTATTTATCTGACAATATTTTATACAAGGATTACAACCTAAGTATGCTATGCCTATACAAGCAGCTGGCCTAGATTACATTAATGCTATTATGAATGCTGCCAGAAATTGAAAAACAGAAAAACATATTACTGCTCCAGAAACAGACACCACAGAAGCAATTGCTCAACTTACAGACCAAATTGCTTAATTAAGTATTAATCTTGCTTAGCAATAGCAACAAAAACCAGCTTATGTTGCAGAAACAAAACAAAGCCTCTCTAGAAACAAATTTGCTTGTTATTACTGTAGTAAAAAGGGACATTATATAGCCGACTGTTATCAAAGAAAATCATAAGAAAATAGAAACAATTGAAGAAATAGAAATAACAACTATAATCAAAGAAGCAATTATAACAATAGATTTAATAATTATAGAAGATCCAGGAATAGAAATCAATCACGTGAAAGATATAGAAGTAGAAGCAAAAATAGAAACCATTCTCAGAATAGAAGCAGATCTAGAGATAGAAGCCAAGAAAGATGGTGATCCAAATCTCATTGCTTATCTTCACCCTACTATCAGAACATAAACATGGAAAAATCATTAAAGCCTAACCCTAACCCTACATCATCTAAAAACAATTGGAAAAGATTCCTAGACAACTATTCTATTCGTATAGCCCTTACTATCTATATTACCAAAATAAACCAAGAAAACACTAAACCAACTACAGAAAACAATAGCAATATCACTCCTGTCAAATTTTTTGTAGATCTAAAGGATCATACTTACCCTGCTATTATTGATAGTGAAGCCTCTATTAGCATAATTGCTTACGAAGTTGTAAAAGAATTAGAACTAAAAATAGATGAACCTTCAAGAAGTTTAATTGTGGAATTATTAGAAACTTACCTGTCAAAATTCAAGATAGAACTATCTCTATTGATGTAGAAGTAGTACCTGCTACCTCATACTTGTTACTATTGAGAAATGACTAGTCTAGAAAAGTTGAAGCAAACTATAACTGGAAAAAATCACCAATATACTATGCATTAGAAAGAAAAGAAGCTTATAATTGATACTTCTTATGAGCAGGAAAAGCCCAAAGAAAAGCAATCTACTTGCATTACCCCCAGAAGACTTTGAACTATATGAATAGAAATATTTAACCTCTCAAGAAACCTATACCTTTACTACAACAAATAAAGGAGAAGAAGGATAGACTATCATATACTCTGGTATAGAAGCCCACCAAAATGTAAAAGTTGTGGTCTTAGAGACCACCAGTATAAAGACTGCCTCTAGAATAAATACAAATATTGTCACAAAATAGGCCATATTGTTATTAACTGCCCAAACAAACAAAATAAAAAAGCCAATTGCAAAAATTGCAACCAAACTGACCACCTATTCAAGAACTATCCCCAGAACTTGTGTTTTGGTTGTAAGCAATTAGAACATATTGAAATTAATTGTTCTTTGGCACAACAGAAATTAGACAACCTAACTTATTGCTGTGGTTGTGATAAAACTCAGATATAAGCAAAAAGGCTTGATTATTATAGCAGACATAGAACTCATCACTACTGTCAATGCCTAACTCTACAGACACCAGACAAGTTATATCTTTTAGACAACCAGCTTACCTGTACTATGTGTTATAAAACATTCTATAAAGAACTAGAATTGAATGATCTACATAATCAAGAATATTATTAAACTAGACTAGAAAGAGGAACTCTTGTTCATTGTAAAGTTTGTAATTATCAGAAACCTAAAACTAGAATGCATCGATTAGAAAGCATTCGAGAAGAGCTTTGGTTTTGTGAATTAGAGCATATGTATGCATATAAAGTATGCCAAGATCTAATTTACAATAAAAACTATAAGATTTGGATGAGAATTAGATATTATACCGAATCTAGCCAGAATGCAGAATACCAATACAATCTTGATCAAAGTAGAATTTATAAACTAGCTCAAGCTTTATTAGAAAAGGAAAATCCTAGCCAATAACAGAATTACTAATAGAACAAGATAATAACCAATATAATTGTAATTGGACCACCAATGAAATTGATATTCTTCTTTGAACAAACCAACAAGCAACCTTAACTGAAGAGGAAAAAGCTACTTTACAAAGAATTTTGCAAGAATTATTTAATATTTCATAATCTAACTTTGATTCTTGCAAGGTCTTAGAAAATTTACCTAAAAACTTTGAAGGCAAAGTAGCACTTTGCTTAGAGTGTTTTCATGCCAGACAAACTGAAAAGTTAGATATAAACCAAGGACTCTGCAATGAGTGTTATTAGGAGCTAAATAAGTTAATACTTTTAGAAAATATAGAACCAGAAGCCTTTACTTCTGATACTTTAATAAAAAATGAAAAAGAAATTGAATCAATAACTAGAAACAAAGAAAAAGAAAAAGAAGCAGATCCAAAAACCCAACAAAAAATTATTGAGCAACTAGAAGCATGTGTTTAATATCTAGAAGAGATGAATGAATAATTAACAAACTTCTTCAAAGATCAGATCTTATACCACCAAGAATGAGCTGAATATTATTCTAAACTATATTCCTGATGAAATTTTTAAACTATTCTAGGCATAATAAAAAACTACCTAAAGACTTAGAAGATTTATTAACAGAAGAACAAGCCTTGTAGCTGGCCCTGCAAAAGAACGCAATTAAATATAACTTTGTATATACTATAGACACCCTAATTCTATATAAGGAATATGTATTAAAAAAGACAGATATAGTTAATATTGGACCATTAACTAAGAAACAGGGAAAAAAATTTATAGCCTTATTAGAAGAATTTGCAGACCTATTTGCAAAAGATATTTTAGAACTAGAACATACCAACCTTGTACAGCACAGAATTTATACAGAAGATGTATCCCCAATAAAATCTCAACCTTATAATGTATCTTCAGATGAGCAAGATTTCATCAAAGAAGAAATAGGAAGAATATTAGAAAGTAAAATAATTTGACCCTCAAAAAGGCAATGAGCATCACCTGTTGTTCTTGTATAGAAAGAGAATCACTTGCAAAAATCGCTATAAGCAAGGATTGAGATATCTACTTACTCCTTGTACTTTTTGCATACCGAACTAAAAAGCATGCAACTACAGAATATACTCCATTTCAGCTAGTTTATAGAAGGCAAACTACTTTACCAATTGAACTAATTTTACTAATTTCAGAACTAGAACCAGAAATAGACCTCGAAGATAGTATTTTAACCAGAGCCTATGAGTTAATAGACCAGTTAGAAAAAAGCCAAGATCAAGCTAGAAAAAATACAATACCATTACAACAAAAACAAAAAAAAGACATAATGCTTGAATAATACCAGTAGAATTTGAAGTCAGAGATAAAGTTTGGATTCAATATAAAGATTTTGCTGCCTCACGTTCTGTCAAATTTGAGGAAAAGAGAAAAGAATCTTATATAATATATGCCAAACTTGGAAATGACGCATATAAACTATGAACTGACAAAGGACAAATATTAAAGCAATATTATAATAGTAATAGACTTAAAAAATATCATGAATAACAAGGATGAAACCACAAGTCATTATCGAAACTTAATAGACAAAGTCTCATAATTTTATTAACAATTAGCTAATTTTATTAGACAATTTATTATATATTTTATTACAACTTTATTAGATTAGATTTAAAAATTAAAAATTTTATAATAGAAATAAAAAGAAAAATAAAGAAACTACAAAAAAAGGAAGAAACACTAGCTCAACCCAAGAAAATCCTCGACCACTCTCCAATATACATCTTAATACCAAAATCTCTGCTTCCAAATCTTTAATCTTTGTCTTCAAATCAGCAACCCTAACTTGTAACCTATTTCGCTCTAAACACAACATACCCAACTGAGTTTCATATTAATAGTTCTGCCAAACCAACTCAATGGGATCATGTTCTTGCTGCTGTGCCTGCAGATTTGCCACTTGATTCTGCAAGCTTCGAATTATTGCTTGGATGGATTGGCTACAGTTGGTGTGAGGCATTTAAATGGTAACAATAAAAGTGTTATTAGAAAAAGAACACTTTTTTCAAGTAAATATACTTAAAAATAAGAATATAGAAAAAGAATAGAAAAAGAAAATAGCAAAGAGAAAAGTATCCACTCAAGGCCAAATAGTCAAAGGCAACTGAGCAAGCTGAAGCTACTATGAAGCTACCAAGAAAAGTCAGCTCACTTGAAATGGATGACCAGTGGTTATCCTGAAAGTATCAAAACCAACAAAGTTAAGCTCACAGTCTGAAAAGTATACACACTTTAGAACAAAGCAAGAGAAAAGGCAAGCAAGACAAGAAGAGATTTTCAAGAAACACAACTAAAGAAAAAAGAAAAGAGTATTAAACAAGAAAAGTTTTTAATATAAAGGAATAATAAAAAGGAATAGTACCAAGGAAGAAAGAATTGTGTATATGAAAATTAGAAAATGAAACATATAGGAAACATGAATATAAATAGAATTTGGAAAAAAGATAATTTTTTCTATTTAGAAAAATTATCACATGGCATAAACAAAGAAAATCATAACAATAATAATATGATTTACAGATTTTGAAAAACAAGAGATAAATCAGAGCATAGAAGCTAAATTTAGATAGACAAAAAGAGAAGTTTGGTAGACCTTACAAATTTTAAAGGAGAAAAGGACAAAAAAATGTTAAAAATAGATTAGGCTGAAAAATTTTGTTAAGTTTTGCTATGCCATGGCTGAAACAAATGCAAAATATGTAGAAAATACAAAACAAAACACATGTAAACAGATTGTAGTATATGGGAAATACAAAGAACAAGCATGAATTAAATAAAATAGAAAGAATGTTTTAACTTTATAATACAAATAACCACTTCAATGGATATTTAAAGGCCAGGAATTCACCTCTTAGATTCAATTCAAACTATTTCAACATCAGTATTGTAAACAATAATTATTTCTCCAAAATCTAAGTTGAAATAGCTACTCGACCAACTTGGATAAAACCAGATCTATCAAAAAACATATGAGTTACAACAACTCTGTACCAGGTTACAATATACAAAGACTATTATTGTCGATCTAGACAATACAACAAATATATAGGATACAGATCACATATACAGTATCTCTGCAAATCTCAACAACCAAATTACTTTTTTTGGTAATCCAATTAAGATTATAAAGGCAGATCTTATAGCTCATGAGGATAACCAAATATTCTCAGTATCTGTACCTACAGAACCTGATCCAAACAAGTGCTTTGCCAATCTCTTATGCAAATACAAGGAAGCACAGATCAAAAAAACTATAACTGAATTCATGCACTAGCTTATACCTATTATATGAGATCATTATTGTGGTATCATAAAGATGGTATCAATACTACAATCAGAAAGACCCAGACCAAGACTTACAAATAGGTATCTTACTTATTTCAAAAGCAAAAATATGACTATATTTATCAAACAAGTTATATTTTTTTTTTTTTTTTTCGGTATTAAGGTGACCTCTTTGGCCTGGGGAACTTTTTATTAGAGATAGACGAAGTTTTATATGTAATTACAACGATGGTACATCAAGCCACACGTGCACCTTTTGAGTGCCTATTTAAGTA
>CAJVPU010002717.1:0-10169 GCA_910591775.1 Dentiscutata heterogama | reverse complement strand
AAAAAAATGAGAGTACAACTAGCTACATATGCAGTTTTGGTGTCTAATTTAAGTGATTCACCTAAAGGTTCTATATTATTTACTATACTTGTAATCTAACTATAAAGTTATTCATTTAAGCTTTCTTATTATAACCCAAAGCCCTTATATCTAACTTAGATATAACTTACTATTCATATATAGATTTTTAACATTTTGCTGAGATTCTTGAGACATATTTGAAAGTATCATATGAATAACTAATAAAAAATTTTTATCTTCACAACTAAATAATACTTTTTAAAGCTTTTCAGTTATCTTCAATATGTTTTTTATAGTATTGAGCTATACCAATATTTTTATTATTGATAAAAGCAATAGTAGTTGGTAGATGTGCTTGTATATAATGCCCATAGTATTATTTTATACAAATATAGTACTAACTAGTTTATACTTTAATGTAGTTACTAATACTATCTCAAAACCAACTACTTTATAGCAAATATTTTTTTTTCACAATTGCTAAAAATTAGAAGGCATCTTGAATGAAGCAATACTAGCTCAGATCCTTTTTTTGGTCTAATGATTAGGCTAATACAATCAAAATTTAATAAATATTAGGAGAATACAGGAGATTTGCATTGCACTGTATCAATATTAGATCTGTATTACAAAATGGTATTGTTGACCCAAATATATAAAAAAAAACATGAACTTATCATATACTGAAGCAGAGAATAAATTAGCATTGATTAAATTGAAATAAGATGCAATAGGTATATCCAAGACTATTGTATATACAGTATATATAAGAAAATTTTTTCTTATATCCAATTACCTGGAATAAAGCTATATCAGAAAATAATTGAATTATTTTCTAGCAGCGCATGTATAAGGCAAGGCACTTTGCACCTATATATGCTACTAGTAAATAATTAGTTGGGTATATTGGTATATTATAAGGAAAATTGTACACTTATAGTATGCAGTTTAAGAATTTTTTTAAAAAAATATCTGTTAAATAAGAAATTTGTTTTATACTCAGTGAAATATTTAGTTAGTACACTATCGCTTAGTTTTAGTTTTATCAAAATAAAACATCTTTGTTAACATAGCACTATTGTATATTGATTATCTTTATTTATTATATTAGAATAACTATGATCTATAATTCAATATATAAACAATATACTGTCTTTTCTAATAATACAGTATTAGAAAACTTTTCAGATATTCTTCAGAATAAAGAATTACAAAACTTTGATGCCCCTCTTAATATTAAAAAAAACTAGTAATAAAAATGAATTAAATAATTTTGAGCAGTACAGTCAACTCTGAATATACCAAACTGCATATTTTAGTTCTTTTTATTTGGTATAGAGTATATTCATTATATAATTCACTTTCTCTATACTGAACTGTTTAGTATATAAAGCTAGTCAATAAAACCTCTCACAGATTTAAATCAATCCAGCAAATTTTAGAATTTTACTTAAAATTTTGTCTTGTTCTTTATGTTCTTTTATTTTCTTTTTAGAAAATTTCAGAATATATTACTTTGTATACATATATATCTATGAAATTATATAATAGTTCACTATATCAAAATATGTATATATAGTCTTGGGCTAAGAAAGATAAGTTCAAATACAGTATATAAAGATTTACTATTTAAGTTCGATATAACTAGCTTAATTTATTATAAAAAATCTGTTCTCCCAGATCTGGTTCATTATAGCCAGATTCTGGTATAAACAGGTTTAGTATATTCAGAGTTGACTATTTCTTGCTGACCTACTTTTTTCTTGTTTATACACAAAGCTATTTGATGTTTTGGCCTGGTGAAAAATAAATAGAAAAAGATATTCTTCTATATCATTAATTGCAAAAAATATCTTTGCTATTTTAATAACTTTAGTAATATCTGAACAAGTTAATAAACTTTAAATTTTTTTGGTTTTTTTTTTTCTAAAATATAAGCTAACTCATTTTATATATAAATATTTAGTACTGCTAGAAAAGTTATTGATAACTATCATTTGAATCTGAATTTTGAAACTGTTAAAAAATTAATATGTAGTTAGAATTAGATTAAAAATGCAAAAGGCTAAAACTTAGATTTTTTTCTTATGTTTTTTTTTTTTATGAATTTTTTTTTTAAGATTTCTTTTATTTTATAATTTTTTTTTCTTTTATTATGATTTTTCTTTTATTTGTGATATCTTTTTTTTTTATGCAATGTATTAGAAATCAAATACTTAAATTTTTGGCCTACCTGACAATTTGGAATATGAAAAAGTTTATTTTTATTTGTTAGTACGATTTTTTAGATTAATTTCTGATTAGTATATATTTTTTAAAAAAAATCTTTTATATATAGTTTCAAATTTATTACTTGGAATATATATTAAATATATAGTCTTTCTTGTACAACTTTTAAAACTTATTGCAACTATAAAAAAAAGAGTATTTCCAACAAAAAAAATTATACTAAAGTTATACTTTTACTCTGAAATTTCACAATTTTTTCAGTAATAAACAAATTAATTTTCTAAAGTTATTTAATAATTCTTATAAGATTGAATTTGATGCAATTTTTAAATATTCTTGCTTATTATACAATAAATAGTAAATTTTATTAGGCCAGAAAAGAAATAATAATTAATATTACTTTACAACATAACAAATATGCACCTTATATTTTTATAAATATTACAAACAATATACTCTGTTATGCAAGTATAATTATATTACTAGTATAAGCTTGAATAAAAAGAAAAGTACTATTAAAGCATCAAGATATTATATATATTTGAAAATTTTAGAAAATTTGAAGATATAATCGAATTGAGAATTCAAGTTGAGTGTATGAAACTAAATAAATTTAGTAATATAATTCGGGCTTAGCATTTAAAAAATAATATTGAAGCAATTTAATTTTTAAATTGTAAATATAAGTTTGAAGTATACAATATATAAAAGCTTAAAAAGTTTAATTCTAATATAATATGATATGAATTATTAAATGATCAGGCCGGGTTGGATTAGGTTAGATTTTAAACTTAACCCAACTTATTATGAAAATTTTTTATTAGATAGGCCTGGATTAGGTTTTAAACAAGTCTGAGTTGTGTTTAAACAAACCTAACCTAGCCCAGTCTATCTCATACCCTAGTTAGATATAATAGTTAATTTAAATATATTTTTTTATATTTTTTTGTTTTTATTTTTATTTTTTTTTAAGCAGCTCTGTTTTTATTCATATAAACTACTATAAAAATTATATACAAACAAGTTGTACTATATTTTTTAAATATAATGTTCTAATCTAATAAAAA
Source organism: Dentiscutata heterogama (assembly GCA_910591775.1). Taxonomy (NCBI): domain Eukaryota; kingdom Fungi; phylum Glomeromycota; class Glomeromycetes; order Diversisporales; family Gigasporaceae; genus Dentiscutata; species Dentiscutata heterogama. Next base: position 6,852 of record CAJVPU010002717.1, on the reverse strand, counting down.
CTCACCAGATAAATACTCAATACAACTTGCTATACCAACTATTAGTCTACTCAAAGATTTTAAACTTGCTCAAAATTTTGTATTAGATAATAATACTTCTCTTGATTATGAACAAGTTGTTATATACCTTGTCAAAACTACTTTTTTTCATTCTAATTCTTTCTTTTTCTTAAAAGATACAAGACAAAGAAGAAAAATTTTATAAAGGTTTAATTTTTTTTTTTGGTATTAAGATGATCTCTTTGGCTATGAAGTGCTTTTTATTAATTGTTAAATACATATATAGTTATAATAAAATTACAACTAGCTACACGTACACCTTTTGAGTGCCTATTTAAGTAGTCTGCCTATAGGTTCTATACTAGCTACTATACCTATAACCCACCTAGGGGGTTGCCTATTTAACCCTTCTAGTTGTAACTATCCATAGGTATCTTCTGATTAATCCTGAAATTTTCATCTGGTTGTCCCTAACAGATTTCACACCCCACCTTAGAACTTTTACAACTTATCAAGAGTTTGCACTGACTAATTATTAGCTTGCATTTCTCTATTAAGCAAATGCATAGCTATTCTCAAGATAAACCTACCAGAGCCTTCTGTATCCCTATCTGGCTAACCTAGTTATCACAGTTGCCAAGACCTTCACTTGCAGTTTGGTATAACCTAATTAAACTGCTATGCTCTTGTAATATTTATTTCAACCCCAGTATTCACATTTGGGTATTCTTTTTTTTATAATTACCTTATTGGTTTCTTCCTTACTTCTAATCTGTGACCTAGAAGATTTGATCTTGGCTAGGCTCTAGATACCTTGTATCCTGTTTCTTTATAGTACATGATTTTATAGTATATGTCCTTTTCCTCCAATTGGGTCTGGCTAGTCTCCAGGAATCGTTCAGCCCTTGTCATTAGGTAAAACCTAACTCCCAAATTCTAGTTATGATGGATGGCTACTCCAGTTTCCTATACTGGCTGACTAAGTTGGTGTGCTACTCTTTTTTCTAATTGGCAGTCAGATTGGTGGATCTCTACACTAAAGATCTTGTTATCTTTTAGTTTTCCAATCTTGGCTATTACTTCCAAATTTAGCCTTTCTGTAGTACTGTCAAAAGTATCCACTACCTTCTTACTTGAGTCTTCCCAAATAGGTTTTGATCATCCTGGTTTCTTGGCATTTTTGTGCTAAAGCTTTCATAACAAGATAGTATAACCAAGATTACAGATTGTAGATTCAACCAATCGATAAATAATCATTACCTAATGCAGATTTATTTTTCAAAAAATATCATCTATAAGATTTGAACTCTAGACCTGCTGCTTGGTAGGGTGATGACTAAACCACTTCACTAAGCCGCCACATTCTTTTTATAAATAAAAATGACTAAAAAAAAAAAACAAAAATAAATAAAGAAGTACCAATTGCAAAAAAAAAAAAACATAAAATGAAAAACTAAATTCTGATAGTACTGTTATAATTTATACAAGACTAATAAAAATTATATGCTAAAGACAACTTTGTATATTTAAAATATAAAGCTATCTTTATTATATAATTTTTTTCTTTGATTTAACAACTAGCTTCAAAAATCTTAACTAGTGCTTTACTAGTTCATATCACAAGTCAGGTGCTACTACTATCCAAGAATCTATATTTTAAGCCACTTGCTACTACTACTAGAGGTTTTTTTTATTGTTTTTAGATATATATATTTTTTATTTTATTAATAAAAATATTTATTAGATCTAGTTTAATATTTTAAAACTGTTATGAATATATTATTACAATTAGGCTTAATAACTTTAAATAAATATTTGTAAATATATATTTACTTTAAATAAATATATATTTTAAATCAATATTTTATAAATATTATAAATAAAAAAATAACTTACATATTAGAGTTCTTATTTATTATCTGTTTATCTATTTATTTATTAGATATCCAGATCTAAACTTGTTCAGATATCTATTTTACTATCAATATCTAGATAATTATCTGAATATTTGTCAAATTATCTAAATATTAATAGTAAATGGATATCTGAATAAATTCAAATATAAATAAATAGATAATAGATTTATATGAATTGTATACATATTATATATTACTATTATAGGTTTATTTTACAATTTTCTAATTTTGCATCTTGTATAATACAAAAATTTACATGTTCTGAAATATTTTATTTGGTATACCTATACTATAAAAGGTATAATCTGCATTGTCTTAATTTGAAATATCATAGAATTAAATTAGTTTTAAAAAAAACTATTCTAAACTAGTCTTTGAACCAGAACTAAAAGTTTTTTAGTTTTTATCTTAGACTAGTCTAGACTAATTAATTAACAACAGAAATTAAAAAATACAAACAACACAAAAATGTTTTAATAATTAGCAAATCACAAAAAAAGTATAACAAACTAATTAATCATTAATATATATATTATCTTATTTAATAATAAGCAAATATATTAATTTATTAATAATTAGTAAAGTATTAATTAAGTAATAATTAGCAAAGATATTATTAATTTATGTAATTAATATATTAATTTATTTAATATTTAGCGAAGATAGTGAAAATATTAGTTATATAATAATTAGAGAAGATAATAATTTGTATAATAATTAGAAAAAAATCTTATTTATTTAATAATTAACAAATATATCATTAATTTATATAATAATTAGTAAATAGATCATTAATTTATATAATAATTAGCTAATATATTAATTTATTTAATAATTAACAAAGAATTAATTTATATAATAGTTTGCAAAAATATTAATTTATTGTAATAATTAGTAAAAATTTTATTTATATAATAATTGTATATAAAATAATCTTATAAATTGAAAGATTTCTTTTATTAAATATATTAATTACTTTGAAAATTAAATAATTTTATACTCTTTATATTGAATAAATATTTTTTTCAATTCTCAATAATAAAATTATTACAATAAATATTCAAGTTTTATTATTATCTAATAATCTACAAAACAATAAAGATTATAACTATACTAATTTAGATAATTTACAAAATAATAATAATATTAGTATTAAAGATTCAATTTTAGATACACAAACATTTTCTAATAAACCCTTATTGCTAAAAATTTTAAATTATCTATATAGCTATATTTTGATATCAAAATACTAAAATATCCTGGCCAACCTGTTTGCAAATAATATAGAAATACTTTTAAATCTTTATTAGCAATTTTAATTTTATAATAACACGTGGCTTTATATAATATAATTGTATCTAAATTAAAAAGCACTAAAAATAATTATTTAATTAATCCTTATACAAAAATTAAATAGTATAAAAGAAATACATATATTATAAAATAGGTTGTATATAATATGCAGATATTTGATATTATTGAAAATAAGAAGTGATAAAAAATAATAGCAAAATTTGATCTAAGATATCAATTTTATAATAGACATAACTTGAAAGATAATATTGTAGAATTCTATAAAGGAAAAAAATATTAAATAGTATTCCAGAAAAAGTATTATTTATATTAGATATATGAATAGCAAAAAATAAAATAGCATTCTTTAGTCTTACTATTTACTATATTAATACTTTTTTACAATTAAAAATTTCCTTCCTAATGTAATTTCTATGAATATATAGTATACTGAATACAATATTGCAAATAATATTTTAAGAGTTCTTTATGAGTTTAATCTTACAGAAAAAACTTTATTATTAACAACTAATAACATTTTATTAATAATAATATGTGAGTTGTTATTCTTTAAATGAACAAGGTCTAGGGTTCGATTTCTATCGGTAATGATTGTTGAAAACTCAAAAACTTTGTAGATACCTTAATTGGTATGCCAACCTAATTGGGTTAATGCTAAAGTAAGCTCTGTAGATACTGGTAGAAACTAGATATTGCTGGTAGTAGATCTGCATAGATCTACATTGTAATAAGCCAGGAAGCTATTAATTAAGAAGACTACTTGCAAATCCTGAATATGGTATTTATTACCAAAAGCTCGTAACTGCAAGAAGTTCTTGATAAGGCAAATAGAGGAATACAAGCAGGATAATAAATGTACCTTTGAATATTGTTAAAAATAGTCAGTGTAAACCCATAATAAATCTATATAAGGGTCATTATAGTATATAAAGTAGAACTATATATAACTATAGACATCCATTAAAATGATATGTAAAACTAACCCAAATAAGTACTAAGCTTTACAAATACAAAACACTAATAAATACAAACACAAACCCATATATGTCTTTTACATATCCAAGATCCAGTGATAGGACATTAAAGATTTGAGTAACCAGATCACAGATGGTCTTCATAATATTTACTACCCTTAATTCAAAATCTAAAATTCTTGAAGAACTCTATCTTGATTCATCTATTTTATTCATTGATAAAAAATATGAAGCTATGCTTAAAACAACCATACCTACCAAACTACTTGAAGATCTAGCAAAACAGGCAGAAGAAAAAGCCTGCAAACTTAACAACATCATCTCAAGCTCAAACTATTGCAGAGTTTTCTTTTATAAATACTTAGCCTTTTATCACTAAACTGTACTAGAAAATCACAATATCTCAAACAACTTCAAACAAGATACTATTAAACAAGCCACACACTCTATTATCGATACACACTTTCTTGCCAAAATTATAACCTACTTTGACTGTATCAAAAATCAATCTTATATCTTTTTACAAACTATCAAACATTACAAAAAAACTGCTTATCCTGAAGCAAACAAAATACTAAAAAAAAAATTCAATATCAACTTTCAACCCATTACTGATCTAGAATCATTATTTCTAGATCAGTCTTTTTAGTAAACTTGTTTTTTACAAATAATATAGATGCAGCCACCATCTTATTAAAAGACACACCCACTGTAGTTAATAAGAAAAATAATATAAATAGGCAGATAGACAAGCCTATTTATCTAGAAGAGGTAGACAAACACAGTTCTCTAATGTATAACCAGAGTACTGCTACTTCTTGCAGAACTGTAAGAGCCAGATATATAGTAAGCACCCTTGTAAAAGACAAATCTAAGATGTTACTTCCAATATCTTTAAAATCTTGTGACCTCTTAACCTGCTTTAACAAATTTCTTAAATACCACAAACTCCCACTTCTTCTATCCCCCAAACAATTAACTTCTTCCTTCTCCATCTAATCAAACATAGCCTTTGGAACAATTTACAAAATGAACTTTTATTTCTATTAAATCTGATTATAGTGAAGCTTACATATATACTCTACAAGAACCTTGCCTTTTCCCTAATCATATCATTATACCCTACCAAAGTGCTATTTTTGCAAACTCTCATACTTCTCTAAAATCATATACAACACACTCTCTTCCTTCCACATCTTCCAGACCTCCTACTAACTCTTCTAACCCTTCTTACTCTCCTCTAATTCTTTCTATATATATATATAACATTCGAGGCTTTAATCAAAACCTCAAACAACAAGTATGAAAAGGCTACTGCCTATCTAATAATTTAGATATTATCTGCCTTACCAAAACCAAACTAGCTAGCAACAACTTTACCTCTAAATGTTTTATTACTTCTCACTACATCTACTTCTGGTCTTATATAGAAAACTCCAAAGCTGGCACTGCAATAATAATACACAACTTCTTAACCCCACATATTCACAATATTTTTATCTTTTCTAGCTATACTATTTTCATTGATCTGTTTTTAAAACATAACTTTAAATTTCACATTATTTCTATCTACCTTCCTTGTGACAATGCCTCTACTTAACTTGAAATCCAATATACCATTATTAAATAGATACAAGATGCCTATATGCTCTCTATTGTACTTAGAGACTTTAATACTTCAATTAATAATATTCACTTCTTATCTATCAAATACAAACACCTTCAATTTCTTACTTACAACAATATATATAATATAGCTTTACACACTGCCTCATTTTCTCCTACTTGACAAAATACTAGATCCTGTAGTGAAATTGATTTCATCTGGGCCTACCACACCATCTTAATCTACCTTATATCTTTATATATTGATAATACTAACAATAGTTCTTTTAGTGATCACAAAATTCCTACCACCCTTTGGTCTTTTTCCTATGCCCTACATGGCCAACAAAGATACAATACATGTATATGCAGAAGAGTCTTCAACTACAAAATAATGAATGATGCAAAATAGGAAAACTTAACTAATCAAATTAACATCAACCTTCTCTCTAACTATACTCTTTCTACTATAGATACTATAGAATCTCTTGAAACTACCTGGCACAAAATCTATACTAGTATTATAACAGCTGCACTACAACATATTCCTAACAAAAAATTTACAGCTCAAAACTTCCAATGCATATTTTCTTCCAAGGCTACACATTTACACTTCAATTTTAAAAAACTTAGCAATATAATTAGATACACAAAACAAGCTTTCAAGCACTCTCTTTCTATCTCATTCTATCTCAACTTCTCTATTACTTCACTCAACCAATCCTCTAACCTAAACATTTTCTCTTTATCACATACATATCAACTCATTATTCCCTGGATCACTAATGCTAATACTGAGTAGAAAAAACTTTTTCACACCTGCAATTTAGAGAATATTAAAGAAATCTAACAACAAATTTCAAACTCTATTAACAAAAGATGCTTCAAACTATAAACTAATTCTATTTCAATGACAGACTCTTCCTGACGATCTCTTGTACCAAAATCACAACAAATTTTTTTTTCAAAAAACAGTAAACTATGGTAGAAAAGAAGGAAATAAGACTGGTCAAAACCATAAACCGGCACCTGTTATTTAGAGA
>CAJVPU010002716.1:0-10170 GCA_910591775.1 Dentiscutata heterogama | reverse complement strand
TATGCTAAAATTATGTCGTATCTAGATATATAAAGTTGCACCTAACCGGAATTATATGTATGAAGATCTAATTTCAGAGGCTTAATTTTAGTCAGATCAGACAACTTTATATATCTAAAGTTGCAACTTCAGATATATTTTCTCAAAAATTGCACCTAAAGCAACGTAAAAAATAATTGCTAACAAAAAATATAAATATGAATTTAAAAAGCTATACACTATAAACTAGCTAATATTAATTCTAATAACAATTAATAGTTATTCATTAGCCCACTTATTAACCCATTCTTTAGCTTTTTCCAAAACCTCATTAACCTTTTGATCATCATTACCAATTTCTTTTTTTAAAGCTTTTTTGGATTTTTCATAACACATTTCACATTCTTCCTTAAATGTTTCAAACATTATAATTTCCAAATACGCCATTGCTAATGCCAAACATAATAGTTTCTCATTCCTAATTCCAATAATTTCAAATTCTTTAAAATCATTTTTACCAAACCAAGAATAAAACTTATCAGATGGTAAAAATGAACCGTCAAATGATTGGAAATTGAGAAAGCTATAAAGTGTTTCGATTTTTGGAGGTTTCATTTTTACAGAAGTGGTTGAAAAGGCTGATATAGTAGAATCATTATATGAAACGCCAGAAGTGGAATATCGCATTGCAGATTGAGAAATATAAGATAATGTTGGGGCAGCATTGGGGGACATGAAATATGAAATTTGAGATGTTGGTGCTGCACATAAAATTTTACCGACATTACTGTTCACTATTTCAATAATTATGTTATAAAATCAATCTAGTTTTATAAAATAATACAATTCTTATTATATAATCAATAACTTACGATTAATATTAGCTTGTTGACGATGAATTGGTTGAGAATTAAAAGCATGCTGATGATGAATTGGATGAGAAGTAAGAGCCTGCGGACGATAAATTGGGAGAGAATTAAGTGTCGCACTAGCTATAAATATATATATAGTTCAAAATTTAACTTGAATTAAAATAAAATCATTCATATTACATAATCTATTAAGTGCAACGTACCAAACGGAGCAGATGGCCTAGTTGGAATGATACACCGTTTACGAATATTTTGTGCTTCAGCTACTGCTTTATTATCTCTTTCATCAATTGCAAGGAAACTGATTATACAATATTAATACAATTATTATTGACTATTAATATAATTTATTAGAAATTTATATAAAAAATTACTTTGTATATTTTGAAGCCAATCTATACATAATTCCTAATTTAACAATTTGCTCACGAATAAGTGAAATTGGTATCAATTTTCCACTATTTCTTGGGTGCTTATGAATAAATGAAGTACCATCATCAAGATCTTGAATAAGCTTTCTAGCTGCAAGTGTGTGTATTTTTGATCCTTGTAAAGTTACGGGATCTAATGGGATAGAAAGCTTCATTGGACCATCATGAGAAGTTGCACTCAATGTAATTTCTTTACAAGCCTCAACACCTTTTTCTAAAATGCAATAAACTATAAATCGAACACCAGGATAAATTGGTGGAATAACAAACGGCGCCTGTTGAATTTTTACGTCTGTAAAAAAAATTTGAGCAACTGGTGGAGGTGCAGTGTTATCGCTAAAGAAGCTAATTGTTGGTTTATCTACATCTACTGACTCAGTTTCTTTAGGTAAAGCATCCTCGATAATTTGATTAGTCCAAGTAATATTATAATCCTTAATAGGAGGTTTTATGGCATTTTTTAGCATTCCAAGAATCTTTTTGTCCATTCGTTCATTATTTGTAACAAATTGTGCATAACCTTTACCAGCACGGGCAACTGATTCAACTAAGCCATGAGAAACAGAATTTCCAATCCCAATTGAGAAGACCCTTACATCATCTTTCTTTTTTTCTTCACTAGATTTAATAAGTTCTACAATCTGATCGACATTATTAACAAGACCATCAGTCAGAAGGAAAACAGAAGTTGGCATATCATTCCTTGAATTTTCAAATGCCCATTTTATAGGATTATAAATTTCAGTTCCTCCATAATTTGCAGCCATTTCTTGAGCATGTTTAAGAGCTTTTGAAAAAGAATTTTCGGAATAAGGTTGACTCTTTTCAAATAGAGAGTCAAAATGAGATCCAAATGATATCACATTAAAGTAACAATCTTCAGGTAATGAACGAAGCAGTAATTGGAGTGCTTCAGAAGCTTTTTTCATAGCCCCACTTTGCATTGAACCGGACCTATTAATTACAATATCATAAATTTATGAAAAATGTACATAATCATATATATATTAAATAATTGCATTTAAAATTTACCTATCAATAACGAAAATCAACTCTGAAATTATAGTATTAATAGCGAATTTTGGCACCAAAGTTAGCATAATACAATTTGTTTCAGTTTGGGGATTGTATTCGACAAAAGCTCTTGAGTAAGAGAAATAGAAATAATTGTAAATACATATGTATTACAAATAATATTAATTAATACAATATGGACAAAATTATTACCTTGGTTGATCAAGGCCTAGACTTTTAACAACGAGTATAAAATCTTTTTCTAAATAAGTTATTTGTTCTGCTAGAGTAATCTTTGAAACATTCGGATTACCATCAATATTTAATTCAGTAGAAATATGATGTGATGGTGATTCAATATTTTGAATAACTGAAGTCATCCTGCATGTAATAGCAAGATCTAAATAATAGGTTGCCTCAGATGAATAAGACATTGCATCAGGAATGAGTTTTTTCCTATCATTTGCAGGAGAATAACCGGATGAACCATATCGTGGAGCGATAGCCGTAGGAAAAACAAATCGAACTTTTTCAGTTTCAGCATCATGTTTTAGTTCAGTTACATATGTAATTTTGATAATAATAGTTTGACCAGCCGTGATATTGCCAATAGAGCATTGGAAAACGTCTGATTGATGCTCTTCTAATAAATAAGCGCCTTGACCTTGCTATTTAAATTGTAATAAACCAATTTATATTATGACATTTAAATATCATTTTAATTTTGCTTTAGATTACCTGGATAGCCTCATCATATTCCTTTGCAGCCTGCTTAGACTCTTTAGCTATTCCTTTAATTTTTCTTTTTCCATCAATTTCTGCTTCAAATTTGCATACAGCTGTCGCTTCATGAAGTGGAAATTTGTAAATAGCTTCAATTGTATTTGACTCAATATTTTTATAAGTTTGGCAAACCGTTGCTGGATTAAATAAACAAGGTGATTATTAGAGTTGTTATGATAAGACTATCCAATACTTTTAAATAAGTAAATTAATTACTTTCGGCTATCATATCAACAACTAATAGAATTTAGTATATATAGTTAGTTTAAGCAGGAATTCAAGTTATCGAAATCATTAAAAAAACTAAGGGAAACTTTACTATTCGCTTCAACGGAAACATTCTGTAAAGGAATAGGGTAATATTGATAATTTACGAAGTAGATAAGTCCGTAATATTGCATGGCTCAAAAAATTGTCGAAGAAAGTTTGAGTAGTAAGCACAATTTGTAATTTAACGGTAAATTGGTAATATATAAACGGTTACACGGATTCGTGAATACGTATTCGTCTTCATTAATCCTGATTTTTTAGGAATCCGCAGTATATGCAGAACCAGTGTCTGAAATTTGTAGCGGAGTTTGTAAAGTGCATATGCGGATTTCGCATATAAATTTGTAAAATTTACCTATAAAATGTTGTGCGCAACTAAATTTTTATAAATTTTTATAATCTGCAAGTAGTTTTTTTTTTTTTTTTTTTGTCGTGAGACACACCTAATTTAAAAAGTGAATTTCAGACACTGCGCAAAACATCAAAGTATATGTACGTATATACTACCGTATTAGCTTTAAAAGATCCCTAAAAAGGAAATCTCTATAATAAGGAATGACAAGAAATAAGACTGGTGTTAAATAAAATAAAATGTAATGCCTAATAGGATAAATTCGCATAAAGTTCGGCGCTGTATGGGTTAACTAGTCAAGGAAATATAGTAGATTATGAGTTAAGCGAAACCAATAAGAAAGGAGTATCAAGTATGAACAGTAACAAACGATAACGATATACCTGATGTTCTAAAAGCAGTCCTTTTATTTTATTTTTTTTAATGCAAAGTATATCTGTTCTGTGTCGTTTTTCGATTTATTTTACTTCGAAATTTGACGCATATCATTTGTAAATTTAAAAATAACATATGTTATTTCCAGTTTGTAGAACTATGAAAAATATAAAAATTTTAGATTCGCACATTAATTTTATGCATAAATGTTGCTTCGATTACAAATTTCAAGGTAAGAACGAAAAAGAAAAAAATCAAAAGAAAAATATTAACAATTTGACGCTGATTTCATAAAACACATCACCATTTTTTTGTGCATAGTAAATTATTTTTTTTTGATAACTGCAGGTTTTAGTATTGTAGCTTGTTTTTTTATCAATGGCAGCAGTTTTTTGATTTGTTTACTTAGACTGGTTGCTTCTTGGTGAAAAAAAGTATTTGGGTTGAGTCAATAGAAAATAAGCAAATATTTTTTAAAAAAAAAACTTCAAACAATAATAACTTAACAAAACTTAATCAGATTTAATAAATTTTTTTTTAAAATTAATTCTACATGCAAAAATTTAAAATTTTTTTAAATTTGGTCAAGGTTCTGTTAAGTTGTTCTTATTTAAAGTTATAAAAAATTTTTTTTACAATAATTTGCTTGATTTCTATTGACTTACCCTCATTTATTTCATTATTAGTTCTTTGATTATCACTATAATTTTTTTTTTTAAAAAAAACTAATTTAGTGGTAAATAAAATTTATTAATTTATTTACTTGTATACTTTAGAGTTTTTGCTATTTATTTGGTTTGAAGATTGTAACAAAGTTTTACTTAAATATAGCTTGCTACAATGAAATTGTAGTATTTAAAGAAACCACATCAAGGTCAGGGTAATCAGATATTTCCAACAGCTCAAGCTCACTTGCTGGGTGCCAGTTATCAAGAGTTCCAACTTGCATGCAACTTGATAATAATCATGATCAGACTTTTTTTGAAGAATTTTGCAAGACAATATTTATTGCTGCATCTTTAACTTGTCAATTAGGGTTGCGATCCAAACTCTTTTTTTTAGTTACAGCGTTTCTACTTAGTTTGGGTTTGGGAATCGGTATTTCTACCTAGTTCTGGTTCATAACCAAAACCAAAATATGTATCCCATTTCGGTAAATAGTGTCAAACTCAAAATGTCAATTAATTAAATAAATATTCGACATTTAATAGAATAATCTTTAAATTATTCAACAAATCCGACTTTTATATCCATGTTTAAATATTGATAATCTAAAGATTGAATCCAATGGGTGGATCAATTATCGATTAATTAAATATTGGGCGTAAGTTGGAGAAGTCTGAAAAATACATGAGTTTTTGGTTTCTATGGGTTCATTGTCTCTCTCTTTTTTTTTTTTTTTTTTTACTTATTACAGTTATGTAAAAGCAATAGTTTTTCTAATGGTAACGATAAGATAATAATAATAAAAGTATTTGCTCAACATCAATCGAAAATCAGTATTTCAATTATTGCAACGCTTGAACGTAAAAATAATTACAAGTTATTACATTGAGGAAGATACTTGAGAATATGTCAATTTCATTATCATTTGCTCTATTAATCTTTACCTAACGGATGAGCACTATTACGATCATTAACTATTAATAGAATATGCTACTTGAGAACACCCATAGTTAAGCCAATAACTTGAGTGCTGCCAGGTAATAAACAAGCATAATTCATATTCATCGTTAAAATTTAGGAAGAAATTGATTATCAGATAATATATGGAACGAAGTGCAACGAAGAATATGATTATATCTAAACGCTTCTGACCTTTCGTATAATTTCACCTTGAGATTTCTATATAAAATCGAAGTATTCGATGTGTGCATGAGTTTAATGATATAATAAGAGAATGCAATCGAAATGTGTGGATCAAAGACATAATATTAGGAACGGAGTGCAACGAAGTGTATGGTTACCTAAGGAGTGAAATGGTGAGCGCAAACTCGTTCTTCTGATTGGTCATATTTCCACCACACGACATCGGGGTTATTAGAATGATCATCCTAAAACTAGCTATTAAAATGATGACTTTCACATTGTAACACTAACCATAATGTGCTTTTCTAATACGAATTTTCACACCCATAAAGAGCCTTTATAATACGAACATTTATCACCCTAACTCAAATTGTAGAGCTGTTAGAATGATCATCATCCTAAAACTAGCTGTTAAAATGATTTTATAATAAACTTCACATCCTAACACTAACTATATAGAACTTTTATAATTCGAACTTTCTCACCCTAACACCAATCATAAAAAGCTGTTATAATTTACGTGTGTTATCAGGATAAATTATTTTCAGTTACAGGTAGGGTTAAAAAAAAACGGTTTAAATAGTTTTTAGATTTTTTTAAAATCTTTAAAAAAAAAAACTTTTAAAACATTGGCGCTGAGACTAAATTTATTAGGGCTAAAACGCCGATTCTGATTGGTTTGCTAGAATCATCAGGTTTCATAGAGATAACTTTTAAAGAAAAAATATACACTTTATAACCTTTTGTTTATTTCTGATTTAACTAGCTGTTTAACTATCTGTATATATATATATATTTTGTATGTTCCTTCTAATTTAGATACATAACTATACATTTAATTATAATCATCTAATACACCATATTGAGATACATAATAAATTTTAATATGTAATACAAACCATTTTAATACAAATATTAAATGCTAGCCCTAAAGAGCGGTTTCCTTTTTCATTCTAGCTTTAATTTCATGCCACGCTTGAAAGTTGTTTAAAACTCATATGACTGTCATCTTTATTCATCACTGCTGGTTTACTTTAATCTCTATCATGTGTAATATTGAAGAAATCTACATATCACCATCACTACAATAGATTTTATATTGTAAAATAGGTTAATCTTACCTGTCATTAAATGACGCGTTTAACATCTAATAACAAGCTGTTATAATTAATCTTTCAGAAATCCATTCCTTGTTTTGTGCAATTGCATTGCACAGTTACCTTATTCTATAATGTCATATAATATGTTAAATTTCCTTGTTTAGTCATTGTTTTAAATATAAAAACTATTTATGCTTTTTAAATTTGTGATATTTGTTCCATCCTATATTATCGATTTATGTATTATATGCAGGCCTACTGAATAATTAATTGTAGGGCAATTAATTGCAATTTTTCAAGTACAATTAATTGATTGGTGATGCAATCACAATTGGTCAATTAATTGATTGGTGATGCAATCACAATTGGTCAATTAATTGCAATTTTACATAATTAGATAATATCGTATATTTACTACGGTATAATTTTTAATTTTTTGCTGTTTAAAAGATCGGGTTACACTAGTAAAGAAAAATTGAATTTAATTGTAATTAATTGCAATTATTTTGTTATTAATTGGCTTTAATTAATTTTATGATAATTTTAATTTAATTTATTTTTTTTTAAATTCCCCATGATGCGTGCTCCACATCTGAGACACAGGTGGCATACTTTATTATTTCAAAGTCTTATACATTATATTACAAGAAATCATTGGTTACACATTTAATTGCTATGTACATCATCTGTGAGGCTACCTCATCAGGTGTTCCCTAGCCCTTCCATGCCACATATTGATAAGTCTACCACTTCTGTGATATCCTAGGCCCCTATTCCCATGGTGTAGGACCCTGCCTTGAGTGGTCCACAGTTCCTTATTGCCACAGCCCTAATTTTCTGTATTTTTCTATATTCAGCAATTGTACACTTTCCCCCAATTCTGTACAATGAAGTTCTGTTACTATAACACAAGTAGTTTTGTCCAAACTGTTACTAGTGGGATTCAAAATCAGTACTATAGTCAAGCTAGCTTGGGGTGCAACAACTCTACAACTACTCTAAGTCGCCACACCCTTAGTTGCAATAAATAAATTTAGCTATTAGTAATTTTATCTACTAACTTAATTTATATATCAATTAGATTTTATTCTATTTGAAAATAAGATTTTTTCTATTAGTATGAAATTTATTAAAGTAATAATTTAAGATAAATTATCAATATACTTTATTTTTGTATAAAAAAATAAATAGTAAAAAAGTACAAGTCACTTGTAATAGATAATAATTTTATTATTTTAATAAAAAAAATTTTAACTTAATATATAATGCATAAAATATAACTTAATTTTACTTAGATTTACATATAATAAATCAAAAATTTGTAATATATAGTAAGTAATTATATAAATATAGAACATTATTTTTGGTAAACCCTGTACTGTGTGTACCCTTTGCTATAATTTTACTATAACTCAAAATTTTACTAAAGTAACCCTGTTGTGTAACTAATTAAAAGTGATCATCTTACAATTTTATACTAAGTCTAACACTAACTCTAACCCTAACTTTAACACTAACCCTAACCTAACCCTAATTATTCTTAAATCAAATTTTTCATAGAGGTGCATATGATGCACCCTGTACCAAATAAATATTTTCATATAATAAATAAACCAATCAGATTAATATATACTATATAATATAATATATAATATATATATAATACAATAAAAATTATAGTTCTTTCGAACTATGCAAATTGTAAGCCACTAAGTTTTACAAAATTTTATTTAATTAGATTATTAATTAACTTTTATTTATAAAATTTGTATAGCTCTAAAGAGTTATTTTATATCAAAGATCCTATTTATATGGGGTCTTTGCCTTGAAAATGATCTTACGGTATTATGTACCTTAAGGTCATTTTCAAGGCAAAGATCCCATATATTATTTAACTTACATACTTACATAAGTTACATGCTCATAACTTACATTAAAAAATTAAAAATTACTGTAAATTTACAACCCTAGATGTAATTTCCTCTACTTCTGTACTTTTACATTGCCTTGCTGATCATGCAAATTTTTAGGCATACGTGACTGCGGCATCCGGGTACCTATAGAATAACATTTCTAACGTGACAACAGTATTTTAACACATATTTTACTGCAATAGCATTATAATATTTAGATACAACGGCATTATGGTATTTCAATATAACGGCATTGCTGCATTACGGCACATGCATAACCGTATTAATTTGTCAAATTAATTCTACCTCCTACATTAGGGTGTTACTGTCGCTCTATAACTTTCAGATAAAGCTGAAATCAAAGTTCGTATTTAATTTTAGAAACATATCTTGCCCTATTGGATAAAAATTTATCCACGCACATTCGTACTAACAGAACTTGAATGAATTCACTTTCGTATGAATGAATGACTTTCGTATGAATGGGTGCATTTTTCGTACCAAATTACCATCCCTGAATCTCAAGTGCAAAATAAATCGTAGCAATGTCGCTAATCTTATTCGAAATCAGAATCTGATCATCAAATCTTAACTGTGATAATTTGGTGTGTATAGTATTTATTAATAGATGCGTTTAAAGTAAGTCGATTTATATTTTTCATCTCTAGGTACTAGAAAAAACATATATACTGGCTAGTTTACACTAATAGTTATTGGCACCTCTTTATATATAAAAACCGACTTAATGTAACTTTTATACGTATATGAATATACGTAGTAAATTTTACAAGGAAAATTTTTATTAGACATAAAAGGCAGTTATTATGTATTACGGTAATCTTTTTTTTTTTTGTTTATCGTTATTTTGTGCTAAATTGATAACGATAATCCGTTTCCGAATAACCATATATAGTAAAATATGAAGATCTATAGTCTTACTATAAAACTTGCTAAGCCACAAATGCTACTTCACCGCAAGCGAAGTTATTTTCTTACTAAGTAAATGTCTGTAGAACGTTCTTTTCTGGTTCCAATGGTGTTAAATCATCCAAATCAGCTAGTAGATCCAGAAAACAATATGTATACGTAACTTATAGCAATGTGCGTTGCAATTTACTATATATGGTATATGATTACCCTTTCAGAAACGGATTTTAATTAAGCAACGTTAAAAGAATACGACGGATAAAGACAAATCCATCTATATATTGCCTCTCTTAAACAAATCCGAATCACTCATTCATAATACAATATAACCATATTCTGATTTTT
>CAJVPU010002715.1:0-10170 GCA_910591775.1 Dentiscutata heterogama | reverse complement strand
TTATTAAATTTAATAAGATAATTGCTAAGATATTTAAGCTTAAAGTCAAGAAAACTTTTACTTAGAAAAAATTTGTCACTTTTCTATTGACTCCCTCCATATATAGATCTTCAATGCGTCAGTCATTTTACAAATATATAAGCCAATTAAATTTTCGTATGTTAATTGATATTAATATATTGATATTTTTCATATTTGAAGTTGTACAAACAGCATTAAGCATGAAAGTTTTTTACCTTGAATGCATACGGCATTTAATATGTTATGTATATATTTAAATAATTACGCATATACCTGTATTTAATCTTAGTTTCACCCTATACACATGCATACTGGCTTTTTTTTTTGTTGCAAAATCATAAGATTTTAAATACTGAATCTTCTTTACATAAAATCTCCAAATAAATTAGATTATTCACATGTTAAATCAAACTTTTACTTGACTAAACATATTTACAAACAAAACATTTTAAATTTGCTTATTTATTTATTTAGGCAAACTTATGCAAGTATAAATCAGACCAGCTACAGGAAACAATATAGAACTTGGGTGCCCGATCTTTCTCCTGTTCAATTTCGGCAATATAGTGATATGGCTTGTTGAACTTGTTCATTTTTAGGTACCTTTACTGAGTTGCTATTTATTGAATATGTTGTGTTTTTTTTGTTTCTTATAAACATTTTTTCACTGATACTAACTCTTTTTTCTTTCATAGATTTCAGTTCTTTTAACTTGAAATTGGTATCTGAAATCTGGAATATGAGTATATATTCTTTCAGAATTCTTCTGTCATTTCATAGTAATTTTTCTAAATATTTGTGACCATTTTCTATGACAGTTTTATCGTGTTGAGTTTTTTATGAAATTATATGATACACTAGTAAAGCAGTTAATGTTGGATGTTATTATTATGAAGAAATTAAAGTTGAAAAAATAAACACAAGACATTCATTTATTGTCAACAATCTGCAAAGATGGGTATACTAGCAGAATATTTAGTGTCGAATGTTGTTATAATAAAGGTTGAAAAGTACTAATATAAATGTATTCATTTATTATCAAAAATCTACAGAGTGGGAATGTTAGTGGAATATGTGATGTTAATATTTTTTTATAATAAAAAAATCTACGAAGATAATGTTGGATATTATAAAAGAATTTGAGTTGAAAAAGATAAACATAATACTTTCACTTGTTGCCAAAGAAAAGATATGCATGAGATATTTATTTATTATTTCACTAGTGGATATTGTTATTACGAAGGAATTAGAGTCAAAAAAGATGAACATAAGGCATTTATTTATTATCAAAAATCTAAAAGGTAGGACATGCTAATAAACACATATAACATTGATTGGTCACTGTACAATAAAGAAATTGGAATTGAAAAGTATGAATATAAGGTGTTTATTTGTTATCAAAAATCTGTAAATAGTTCTATGATATTGCATGTTGTGATAAATAACAAGACTTTTAAAAATATATACGTGGCTCTTGATATAACAGAGGCCATGGTTCTAGTCCTTTGCTCTATTATATCAAAAAATTCGTAATATCAAAATCTCATGATATATTAGATATTATAATAAATCATAATTTGGTTCTATCATAATTATTCATATTAAGCAATATCCGTTATATCGATAGTCTGTTATATCAAGAGCCACATGTATATTTTTATTAAATTATAAAAAAAAAATCGAGCCTAATATTGTATCTCACCCAAATCGATCGCCAGAACTTTCAAATTAATATACTTCTTAAAGCTGATTTTCGAAAGGCCCAAGAGCTTTTCATAACTACTAATATAAAAAAAAACAAATTAATTATATATATATTGTATTGTCTGTTTAATCTACAGTTTTTTTTTGTTTATAAAGTAAACAGAATTATTCACACTAGTAATTTATTGAATGATTAGATGATCACAGTTAACATATATATTCTTTTAAAACACAATTGTTAAAATAAACAGAATTAAACTTTATACTTGCACATATATTTTCTTGAAAATAATCATTAAAATGAACAGAATTAAACTTCATACCCACTCTGGTGATTTATTGAACTAAATAATTATGGTTAATTATGCATACATTCTCTGGAAAATAATTGTTAAAGTAAACAGAATTAAACTTCATACTTGCCCAGGTGATCTATCAAATGATTAAATTATTATGGTTAATCATGCATACATTCTCTCGAATTCAATTTCATACACACCATGGTGATTTATTGAACAAAAATGATTAAGGTGAATCGTGTATACATTTTCTTGAAAACAATTATTAAACTAAATAGAATTAAATTTCATTCTCACCCTGGTAATTTGTAGTTAATCATATATTAATTATTCATTCATAAATCAACGAAGTTATGACAATCCTTTTATGATATTAATTATGCAAAAGAATAATAATTACATATCGGTATCGGTATTACAAATTTAAAATAGTAATTATGTATAACAACTGATCACCTTACCTCAAAATTTCTTATGGTTTTTAAATATAGAAATATTCATAAACATGTTATCTTTAGAAGGTAAAATTCATCTATATTCTCTTACAGCACTATAGAAGTATTGTAAATTATTGTTATATACTGTATACTAAAATAATAAATGATTTAAAAATATAAACTTGTTAAAGCAGATATAGATTAATTTAATTTATTGCAAGTTTAATCATAGTAATACAAAATTTTATTTATTTAATCAAGAATGATCTTTTCTAAGTCTTTTAATGAATACATATAATGGATTTATCACCAAGTGATCAAAATATAATTTTTTGTTTTCTTTGTAAAAAATATTTTAAAACCCCAGGTGGCCTAGCATAACATAATTCTATTATTAAAAAATACAACTAATCTTCTAGAATTGTACGAATTCCAAATAAGGTATTAAAAGAATTTAAACAAACCATGGTTTTTCTTATTCATCAAAAACTTTTTAATAATTTTAAATATATGGGACATTAAAGTTTTCATGTTCCATGTTTAGAAAGTTTATTTTTTGGAGTATTTAAAGGCCATATTCATTATTCCAAAGCTAATATATATAAATGTATTTTTTAAGAACAGAATGCATATCAAACTTTAGCTCAAGTTTTTGACTCAAATAAATAGGATCGAAAATTCTATAAACAAAATCAACAAACCTATGTAGTAATTCGAAAAGAATTTCAGTTATCTAACAAATCAAATATGCATATATTAGAAGAATCTGAAATGGATATTGATCCACTTTTACAATTGGTAGCAAAAAAGCCGCAAACCAAAGTTTATTTATGGTGAAATTTTAGTTAAATGGCATTGTAAAAAAAAAATTAAGGAAAATAAAACAGTTTGTGTAGCTGGATTTATTTACATGCATTTTTTAATTAAACAAAAAAGAATTCTGACATAAATTTGTATGTATCAGTATTATAATTTGTATTATATATTATCACAGGGGTCATTGCCATTACAATTCTTGATGTCCTGTTATTTTTTTGTTCATATTTTGTATTGGTTTGGGTATATATAAAAAAAATGTTGAGAAGAATCATTTAAATAAATATGAAGAATTAAATACATTTATAATGAAGTTACTAAAATAGCTATTGAAAACTTTACATATAATAAATGAATATACCATAGTATTTAGTTTGATACAAAATGAATAAATGGTATATAAAAAACTTTAAAAAAGCCAATACTTATTTTACACGACTCAATTTTAAACCTATGCCTATTCTAATCTGAAGTATAATATATATACTGGATTTACTTTATATCTATGTCTGTAATGTTCTTCAATGCACTATATGCCAACAGACATGAAACCAGAGGTCTTGTAAGTTTGCTTTAAATTAAGATTATATATAATTACTAAGAATAAACACAAAAAATATATTATTTATATACATGTTATTGACTATTTTTTTATTTAAATATGAGATGATCTACTAGCATAGCATTTATATGATTTATCTTTCTTATCAGCACAATTGACATTTCATTTTTCTGGTCTACTCAATTTCTTAAAGCACAATAACTAAAATGATGATGATTATATTAACTTTTGCTGTATCAATAGGGGAGATAATCATGTAGATGTTGTGTTAGTAGAATGTCTCTTTATAGTGGATTACATATATATGTACATACGTACATACTTAATCTTATGGTTTCTTCAAGATGAGTAGGAGATAAATTAGATATATTAATCACAATTTTATGTTTAACATGTAGTTCAAATTCTTTCAAGTTTACATCTTTGATATATTAATTAAACATTGTGCATTTTATAAATAGTGTAAGGAACAGTACATCAACATTAAAGTAAATTTTCTAAAAAGCTAGATATTATATGCAAATTCAATTACTGCTATTTGTAATTCAAGACATATACCTATAAGGTATAAAGCAAACCATCTTTGTTTAGAAAGTTTGTAGATAATATATTGCAACATATTTACAATTGTACTTAAACACAGAATCTTCTTTTTTCATGCCCATTTTTTTACTTCACTTTTTATTTCTCTAGGATTTATTTTTTCATATTTATGTTCTAATTTGAATACCTTTACTAGTTAATAGTATACTAACAATCCCACAATAATATATTTAAACGATTAGAATCTACATTATTCATAAAAAGTTTACAAAATTTAAAACTTACTTAGTAACAGAATGTATATCTCCTATTAAATGTAAATTGAATTCATCTATTGGTATTATTATCATTCATGGATTTCTTCTTTTATATTAGTCTTCATGAAGGTTACTCAACACACAAGTTTTACTATAATACTTGTACTATGATCTTTATATTATTACAAAATTAATATAAAATACTGATATTATTTAATAGTAAATTCTTATGAAAACTGTCTTCCTTAATTGAGTTCTAATAATATATAAGCACTTTATGCTATCTATTTCAACTCTAATTCATAATTATTGTCTTGATAATTGAATCTAAATATAAACATTTAGAAGTTAAGTTTATATGATAACTTTGAAAACTTTAGATGGTTTAACAATACCAGCCTAGATCTCACCAGGTTTTGTTGTAAATACAATTCTAAATTGTAAGTAAGCTGAATATTTATCTGAATAGCAACGGTTATAATCTTATTAATAAACATATAGTTATTTAGAGACAAATATAAACTTTATGAAGGGTATATTTATTATAGTAAATAGTAGTAAATATATAGTAGTAAATAGTAAATAGTTAAGTAGAATTATACATACTGTACTAGATAAAGTTCAAAAAAAATTATATTTATTAGAGATCTTATAGTTTCACAAAACTTCTCATAATCGTCTTATTTTATTTACTGTATTCTTTTTTTTCTACTGTATTAATATTAAGGTCTAAAGTAGAAAAATAATACTAACTCTAAAAACTTATTTAACATATTCTAAGCTTTTTGCTTTGATTAAATAGATATTGAATATTGTTATAAGTATAGTAAAGAATATGATTTTCATGTTCTAAAATTTTAACTATAGATGATTTGCAATATAAAGAGTTTCTACTGTTTTTTAAAGTTTTGTGAAAAAACAAAGACACTTGATCATGATTTTTATACTCTACAGCTGCACATGAGAATGCTTTAATTTCCTATCTTTTATGCTTTTGCATTAATTCCTATCTGTGATATACAAAAATAAGTGTTTACCACAAAATCCTGAAAGACAGATTTCCGAAAGGATCTAATACTAACAAAGTTAGCTGGCATTAGTTATAATGCTGGCCAACTTAGTTGATATTATGATCTTTCGGGAAAGTGGCTTTTAGAATTTTGTGATAGAACCCAAAAATATGTATATATGGTATAACTTGACTTGGAAGATATAACCCATCAATAGTATTGTTTGGATTAGTTGAGATGCCTTGAAAAGGTGTTAAAAATAAATTTAACCAAAAAAGCACATCTTTTTTAAATTAAAGTGGATCCATTTTTTGATTACAAAATGCTTGATATAAAGAATAAAATTGATTCTATAATTGATGAATAAGCTTTGTATGACTAGAACGAAATAAAACTCCAAAATTAAATGATTGTAAAACCTTTAATTTGTCTGTGCCCATAAGCGAAGTATAGTTCCAATTATGAGATTCATGATTTTCCAAAACTGAAAAGTTATATTAATTCTTTTCATCTCATCAATAATAATTTTTCGAGATTTATCATTATATAATCCACAAGACTTAAGTTTTGCAATTATTAACTCCCAAAGCCTATCATATATTCGAAGCAAAACATGAAGCTTATCACAGATCCAGTTTTCAAGTAGGATCATATCAAACAGAGAAGCTCTAATGTGGCCATTTATATTATTCCAATTTAATCTAAGCTATTTCATTGTTTTAGTAATTTTCCAATCACCTTGTATATTTCTATGCTAATTTTTATTAATATTACACCAAGAACAAAAATAGGTAGAATTGGCAGCATTTAAACCAAGACAAATCAAAAAAAATTTTAAATCTGCACTAAAATAAAACTCGAAGTTTCAACATGTTGTTCCTATTTGCAATCCTTTTTTTAAAAAAAATTATAAATCTTCTATTAAAGTACTTAAAACAAATTTCAATATTTCATATTTTTCAGCTCTAGATATAATACTACGGTATATTGAAAATCTGATTCATAATGATGTTTAATATCATTTAAGATCATGAATATAACCATAATATAACCATTATATACTTGATCTTACAGCCAACATTTCGACCATTACCCAAAATCTGCAAATGAATAACCAGATCAGTACACTTTAAAATATTACTTTGTTCCAAATATGGAATAATATAATTAAGAAAATTTTTAATACTACGTTATGTACCAATTTTAGCTATGTTAATCATTTCCTGTTCAAATCCAAACCCTGCATTCATGGAATCTTTTTCAACTTCTAAGTAATTAAAATTTACTTGTGTAATTTTTATATTAGCTTCTATTTGTTTATTTAGTAATATACATTCATTAGATATTGCACCTTCACGTAGAATTATAAAATTAACTGCAGCTATTTGTTGATAACCTTCTTGTGAAACTTTAGTTTTATTCAAAGCCTGAACAACAGATAATTGATATTATTTTGTTTTAATTAAATCTTCTTTTCCAAAATTAATATAGAAATTATAACTATTAACAGAATAATCTATAGCTTTCATACTAAACAATTCTCTTTTGAATAATAATTTTGTGATACAGATTTTAATAATTTGCAAGCTTGATTTCTAAAATTTTTTGCTTGCTTAAGAATTGTAGAATCATAGCAGTTTTCAATAGATTTTAATTCTCTATTTTTTGCATTATGTGCTTTTTTTACAGATTTGAGTTATAATCCAAATATTAAAACCCTAACTATATTGTCTTAGAATTTGGATTTATAACCTATAAATACTACAAGTATTAAATTTTATTGATAATATATAGTAAACTTAAAATAATTTAATTTAATTTCTTATACCTTTTTCCACTTATTAGCAACCGAATTTGAAGAGGTGGAACTTATTTTATGTTCAAAATTTTTGGTTAGTTATTTTCATAATTTATAGAGCAGTATATTGTTTTTTTTTTTGTTTTATCTTATAGTAGTTTTTACACCATATTGATCTGGAATTTTAAATTGTCTTCCTTTAGAAGTAGACATATAAGCTGATTATAAAGTATTTAAATATACACCCTCTTTGATAATTTCATAATAAAAGCTATATTGGATAACATTATTATTTTTTTCTTTATAAACTATAATAAGGCTTGATGGATATGAAGAATTTTCTATGGTTTCAAGACCTATTATTAAATACAAAAGGTATTTAATTACATGATATAATTTTTTTTAAATTTTAAGAAACATTGACATGTTATTAAATTACTAAGGTATTATATTTTTTTTAAAAAAACAAACCATGATCAAAAAATTTTAATTCTAATTCGTATAGTATTGAAGCCCAAAAACTGTAAGTTTATAGTATAAAAGATCTTTTTTATAAATTTATTTGTTACAAATATTTTATATGAGTAATGCCAAGGAAAATTAGACTTTAGACTTTCAAGTTTATTATTTAACATTAACCAGACTTAATTCTGATTAATATATATATATATAATACTTAAGTAAATTTAATTATAACTCTAGTCAGGATTAATCTAGTAAATAATACAGTAATGAGAGCCTAAAATCTGGTTTTTTCTTGGTGGCACTCATATTTAATCATGGTGTAATACACTTAATTATTGTATTTGCCAATTTTCAAGTAGAAGTGCTTAATCAAGAATTGCATTATAGTACTTCTGTACTTGATATAATGCAATTTTTTAAAAATTAAGCATTAAATATATTGTATATCACATATACACATCAATGGTATTTAAAACGATTCTATATTATTTGTTATTGGGTGTGACATACAGTACAAGCTTGTGGCTATATATTAGAGAATGAGTTAACTCAATAGATCAGAAAAAAATTTTTAATTAGTCAGAAATTACTATTTTGATAAACAAATCAGTAAGACACAGAGTGTTCTTAAGTAGCAGAACAAATTAAAAAAGAGAAAGAAAAAAAAATTCACAGTTTTTTTCATCCTTCAGACTTTGCCAACTTTCATATATTGCTACAACAAAACTAGTTGATACAACCTATAAATAAATAAATATTGAATGTGAAAATTTTTTATAATATTTTTAGGTTTTACTTTTAGCTTTGGTAAAAGCAACTTTGAAAAAAAAAGGATGTTTGGACCACTATTTTTTATCAACTAGAATGATAAGTACTTTGATCATCTTCCAATAATTAAAATTTTCTCTATAATGTATTAAACTATTGTGGCTCTATATCATCCATTAGAATATTAAATACAATTAATTCAGAAGTCAACTTTTTTACCAATTAAAATTTGTGCTTAAAAACACCTACAAACCACCTTTTTTTTTAAAAAATTTATCATTAATAAAGGTTGCTCAAGCATTACTTTTACATTTTTATATCAAACATAATAAACAATTTTATTCTCAACAAATTGCTAACTGGTCTAAAAAGATAGCCATTTTATTTTTAATGATCGAAGCTTTTAAAACAATAATCGATATATTAATATGAAATTATATTTTATTTAATTTAAAACCTTCTTAGTAAAGAAGGCTTAAAACTGAAAGATTTGGATGAAAGTTTTTTTATAGTTGATGGATAGTAAAGAAAATTAATTGTTAAAATCATTAAAATTATTAAAAGAAATAGCTGACATAGTTAAAGTTGAAACTTTAAAAAAAATTTTTTTATTAGATAGTATAACGAACATTATGAAAAACAAAAAAAGTATGATCAATTGATTTAAATGCTTAAAGACAGCCTAAATTGAAAATAAATCATAGCGATGCATATGTGCAAGTTTTTTTTTGAATATTTAAAAAATTTATTAAGTATGCAAATAAAATTTTAAAGAAAGGCTACACAACATATATAAAATGTAGTAGCTGCACAAAGTAAGATCTTTTAGTAATATTTAATAAATTAATTTGATTGGTTAATGATTATCACTATAAATTAATAGTTAAATTACATTGTGAATAAAAAAATAATCTTTATAAGTTTGTAGAAGAAAAGTATTAATAGAAGCAACTTTACCAAACTTCTTAGATCAAACCAATAGTAGAAGCATTTTAGAAGAATTTACCATACATTAACTTGAATTTTCATAATTAGAAACCCAAGTGATGTTTTATAAAACATTGCACACTTGTCTTGAAGAAGCACTAGCAAAAGCATGCAAACTATTACTCTTCATTTTGAAAAGTTATATTCGAGAGGTTAGGTCTTTGTACTTATATTTTTTTTATTAGAGTGATAACCTCTAGCTAGATATTAAATTTAATTCAATAGTACAGCAAGCTTACTGTGATAATTTTACAATATTTTTGCAATATTTAAGCGCTACAAAGAGAAAATAAGACTTCTGGATCATTTATTATTTACCAGATTCAGTTAATAAACTTGAAATCTCAAAATTCATTTTACTTTGACAGCATTCATTTATTTTATTTGTATTAGATAAGTATAAAGATCATAATTTATTTTATTTTATTTTTTTTTTGGTATTAAGGTGACCTCTTTGGTCTGGGAAACTTTTTATTAGAGTATAGATGAAGTTTTATATGTAA
>CAJVPU010002714.1:0-10170 GCA_910591775.1 Dentiscutata heterogama | reverse complement strand
TATATAGATCGCTTTTCTGTTTTACTTTAAGTAAGTTCTTTCTTTTTTTTGTGTTATTTTTTCACTTTGCTTCCCATTCTCCAGTCTGTATCGTCTATTTACATTGTTGCTTTTTTTGCTATTCTTATTTATTTGTTTCATGTTATCTTTTTTATTTTGTATCATTTTTGGTTTTGTCCTTTTTGGGATACTTTTTTTTTAGCCTACTTTTTCCTTTTTTTTCAATCACATTTTATCTTCATGTCATATAGTTTATTATTTTTTGAGTTATTTTTTTTTTTATACTTTTGGTCACATCTCTTTTTGGGCTTGGATTACTTTTCTTTGTGTGTTAACTTAATCTCAAGTTTTCTCTATAAATTTTTTCTCTGGGTTACTTCACTACATTATGAACAATATGTTCTTTTCTGATACTTATGATGATTCTGATTATGGTGACTTTACAAACAATAATAGAACTTTTTTGAATGTGTATAACAATTTTAGCAGGCAATACAATGAAGATTATGATGAATTTATAAACTATAATAGATTTTCTATAGATGTGCATAACAATTTTAACGGGCAATACAATGAAGATTATAATGAATTTATGAATAATAATAGGATTTCTACAAATAAATTCAATAATTTTAATATGCAATGAAGATTATAATGAATTTATGAATGATAATAGGATTTCTACAGATGTAGTTAACAACTATAATACAGAATACAATAATGAAGAAAGAGTAATTGAAGAGAATTAGTCAAGTGTGAAAAACAAGGACGAAAATGCTAAATCTATATATTTGTTAATTGAAAATTATGTATTCAAATCTTGAAAGGAAGTTAATATATAAGTATATATACTAATTTTTAATTTTTATTAGCTTTTTGTTAGAGAATAGTTTAAACCTTTTATCTATAATCAATTTTAGGTTGTTTGATTGTCATAGTAGTCAAGCACATGGTTTTGCATTTTGTATAATGCACAGTGAGAATGACAAAATTGATAAGAAGCCTCAAGTCATGTATATTTATGCACAAAAGGACAGAAGTATGTACAATGTAAAGAATTTCATGTAGTTAATAAGAGAAATAAAAGCCATAAGGCAGGCAGTTGTCCTTATTATGTAAATGTATATCAGTAGAAAAGTGATAATCAGATTTAAATCTCAAATGTTGTTGGTATATTTAAATATGAAATAGTTAAAAATATCGCTATAGTTGAATCAAGATATCAGCAGTTAATAAAAAAAATGCAAGAAGATATTTGATTATTTACAGCTTGTGGTGTTCGACCTGGTAGGATTATTGAGGTGTTACAAAAAAAAAACTTGCCAAATATATTCATACTCGCAATATATATAATATGATACAAACTATCTGTTGTAAGAAACATAAAGTAACAGGAGATGTTTAAAAGACAACACAAAGAACTTGGTTTTTATATTAATGTAAGGTTTAAAGGAATAGATAACTATCTGGTTAGTCTCCTATAGATATGACCAAGTCAGATACAGTTGTGGGACAGATTTTATGATATTGTTCTAATAGACACAACTTTCAAAACAAATTATTATTTGTTAAAACTATGTGTTGTAATAGTTATCGATAATCACAATCAGTCACAGCTAGTAGCAACTGCAGTTATGTAAGATGAAACTAAGAAAACTTTTTCATGCATTCTAGAAAATTTATTAAAGGTATCAAATAGATTAGCACCAAAGTTGTTGTTTACGGATGCTGATTGCGCTATGATTGCTGCCATAAATGAAGTTCTGCCAAGTATTAAGCACCATTTTTGTCTTTTTCACATTAGAAAAAATTTTGAAAAATTGTTATTAAGCAAATATAAAAGTGACAAATAAAATGAGTTCTTTAATACATTCTGTTATACACAAAATACAAAATATGCAATGGTAGAATTATACATTAGCATTATCAAAAAACATGTTAATAGTGCTTCGTCTCTGTATGAATTAAGCAATACTATTGACAAATTACTTGTTAAAAAAGATTATTACCAACATTTTAATGAAGTTGCAAGTGTTTTGCCAAATATAAATAATGAAGACTATTATAGCAGATATTTTAAAGCAATTGATAAATTATATCAGAAATTTTTAACTACAGCAATCCTTAAAATTCAACATTGTGAAATAAATTGTAGCATTTATTATCGAGTGCGATTAGCTAATTTAGAAGATATATGTGAAAGTCAGGCATGTTTTTTTTTGTTATTTATCAGTAATAAAATTGTGTATCTGTAATGTTTTAATTTAGAATTATAGTTAGGTTCAAGTGTACAACCTTTTTTTTTTTATAGCATTAAAGTAGTTTGATTAACTAATCTTATTCTATAATTGACAGATGATATTTTAATTGGAATGTTTAATAATGATATGTTTGACACATTTGTTATTAAGCTCGAACAATTAGTTATTAACCTAGATTGTTCTCGTATTTAAGAAATCTGGAAGGTCTCATCAATTAATATGAAAAGCAAGTATTTTGTAGTAATATATAATAAGACAATGCATTTTAGTACCTGCTTAACATTAATTAATCACAGTATTCCCTGGCAGCATTTTTTTGCAGTAATGTTGTCTTCAAAAGTGGCTAAGTTTCATATTAGGCTTATATCATGCAGATGGTACTTAGATAAAGCAGTATGCACAGTAGATATAGATATTGCAAGTAAGCTAGTAATTTTAACAATAATTAAAGAGTAGTTTAAATTATCTAACCACAATATATTACTCGATTTTGTACATCTTAATAGCATACAAGGTAGTTATATTTTTACAAGTAAAGTACGTAAGGAAATGTCATTAAAAAAATGATGAGGTAAAGAGTTTGAAATTATAAAAAAGATACTTAATTTAGTGATAGCAACAGAAAGATATAATAAGATATATGAAATATATCTTTAACTTGCAGAAGAAATAGAGATGGAACTTATAGGACATAACAATCTGAATGATAATGATCTTTCTCAACTTGTAGCTACGATTAGTAATCCAGTTAGTGTTTATTCGAAGGGCTAAAAACCAAGAAATAAAAGAATAAAAGCATTTAATGACAATAAGTATAAAAAATTAAAAACAACTCAAGTTAGTCATAGTAAGATATTAAATATTCATAGAGATGAATTATCTGAGATTACAAATGTATATATGTTCTGTTATTGTAGAGTTTGTAGTCAAGCAGAGAATAATTCTCGAATATTTAATCTGTATAATACTACTCAGAATGATTATAATGACAATAAGAGTGTTAATTTATTATTAGTTAAAAAACATAACACAAAGAATTTAAATATTGAAGGCATGGGTAAATTTTCTTAAACATTCTAAGTTTATATCAACTAACTATACTAATTGTCAAATTTTATATTAGCCAAGAATTATACTAGTTATAAAAATACCTCTCGTTGCTATAGTGCTTGTAATCAAATAGGCCATAATACTTGTATATGAAAAAGCCAGACCAATGATGAAAATAATGATTTGCCACTATCAATTTCAAGGTATAATATTGAGAGTTTAAGTACAGGTAAGTTTAAGATTTATATATATTTATTGAAAGTCTTTAATTACACTATCGCTAAATTTTGTATATGTATTGTAGTCGACAAGAATCTCACTAGTCATAATAATAAGTTACATCATTGTGGTACTTGGGGTCAGACCAGTTATAATGCTCATATATGCAGTGTCAAAAATTAGTTTCAAATGCACTTGTAATATATACTTCTATTAGTTGATAGTACTGTAGTATATTATTATATTTACTTAGGTAGTTTATTGTAATAGTGTAAGCATTAAGCTTAAAATAGCTTTATTTTTTGTTTTATTTTACTCAAGTCAAAAGCCCTGTCAAGTTTTATAGTAGAGTTTTCAGTAAGATAAAGATGGATTAGAATTGTATATTCTTGTTTATAAATATTATTATTTGATTCAAAAAGTTGAGATTGAATATATAAGGATGGGTTAGTGATAAAGTTTAATTAGATTTTTATTTTATAATTTTTTTTTTAAGTGCTTTATTATAATTGATTCAAGTATAAGCTTCATGTTAAGGTAAGAATGCAGTTAAAAAATATCAGCAAAAGAGAAGATGGAAATATATATTGCATAGTCCTACATATCACTTTTTTTTGCTATACAGTGTCCTTACATATAAAACAAATAATTCGTAAATTGCTCTTAGTCAAAGAAAATTTCTATAAAATTGTGTAATAAGAAATTGTTTCCGTATTTAGAGAATGTCTTATTATTACGTATCAGCATGCCAAGTATATTTGTATGTATGTATATATAGGGATGCTAATGACTCAACTCTATTGATTAATCAGTTTTTATAATAATAAATATACTAGTTAAGTTAAGCTATTAGCATTTGTATGTATATATAGGGACTCCCATAGCAAAAGAAGAGGCTGGGCCAAAAAAATTTTTTTTAAAAAAATTCAATATCTTGAAAAATTAGATTAATTAGAATAAAATTATTATAAGAATAAATTTTCTAATTTTTTGACCCAGCCTCTCTTTTTGCTATGAGAGGTCCTATATGTACTATATAACCGTAAAAAATGCACAGGGGAATTATTTTGAATTTTGGCCCAAATTAAGCTTAATTTAGGCTAAAAATTAAAATTACACCCTGCGTGTTATTTTACAGTTAATACTTTTTTTTTTTTTTTTTGGTATTAAGGTGGCAAAAACATTAATATTAACCTATTTGGACCATCATTATTGATCTAAAAAAAATCTGTATATCATTATTGACCATTAAAAAATTTTGATTCACTGTTGTTGACATTTGTATAACACATCTGCATCATATGAGTTTTTAATACTTTTACTCATTAAATCCTCTTTAACTAAGATAAAACTCTATATTTCATTGTTCTGTATTAACAAAATAATTAATTAGTTCTAATGTGAATCTTGAAGAACTGTGATCATGTGATTTTAGATATAATTAAAAGTTTATCATTTATTCGAAGTTCGAAATATCATATCTATAAAATAGACTCAGTAAAGCTAAAATAGATTAGTAATCAAAATATAAAAGCCAATCTTTTTCTATATCTAATATATTCTTTTCGACTTCATTCTATTGTCATATTGCGGTTAAATAAATTTAATCAAACACCTATTTTATTGTATAAAAATAATTGTCACGAAATATAATATTACTGTGATTGTATAAATTTAATTTATATACAAAATGGCCACCTGTTCTGTTCATATTGATAACAATGGTGTTATTCATCTGCCATTTGGAAGGGCAGTTGAACAATATCTTTATTTACTTCCTATTTCATATGGTATTCATTATAAGGTTCAAAGCAGAAAGAGAGTGAATGATTTAGTAAAACAAAGACTTGTAATAATCAAGCACATGGAAGTTTCAGCTGATTATATTAGCTAGAAGACTGTGAAAGGTTAGCGTAAATCTACAAACTGCCTTGATGATATCTTACGATTAACTAAAAATAAAAAAAACTAAGTTCAACAAATAAGTATAGAAAAAGAAAAAGATCTTCAAGTTTGGCGATGGACTTGGTTTTGTTCTAGTGAAGGTGGTTGTCAAAGGCTCTGTGGTGGAATTGGCTCATGTATTAAAACATGTAATCATTACACTAAATACAACCTCAAGAATCCTCTTGACATGCATAAATATAGCATACAAATAACTACTGAAGTTATGCTATCCGAAGTAGATACAGACCTACCAATGCACATAATTATTATAGCAATTATGTTCCACAAAATATTATTCATGAAAGAGTCATATTATCTCAGATTAATCTGAGTCAGGAAGCACAAGATTTGGCAATTTTAAATCATCAAGCTAACAAAAGTACAACCAAAGAAATTAAAATGAAGCTTCTTGCACCTTATAATGGAGTTTCACAAAATGAACTTCAAAAGTTATATAATAATCAAAGCTCTATATATGATGATGTCAAACTTTGGCAACTTCTTGAAAGAGATGACTTATGTTTAAGAAAAAAAATAGAACCATGGTCAGTAGTGCATAAGTTAGTAACTAGTGCATTAAAAAAAAAAGGTGTTATTTTATATTATCAGCAGCCAGACATTAATGCAGATGAAAATAGTTCAGAACGGTATTATTAACTTACCATGAGTGATGACTTGTGGCTTCAACAAGCACGTGATTTTGGATCATTCTGCTTTGGAGTTAACAGAAAATATGATTTGAATAGTAATAGTGCATCAGTATTGTCTCTTGTTGTTAAAGATAGTGCAGGTTATGGAACTCCAATTGCATTTGGTGTATCAAACAAAGAAAACAATCATACAATTAGGCTTGCTATAGAAGCAATTAAATGAAATATTCCATATAATAATACTAATTGCATACATGAGTATCAGTATATAGAGCTAGCAAATAGAAAAGAATTTATGAAAATTCGTCGTTGTGCACAAGAGTAGCACCCATATTAAATAATTGATAAACACAGACTGACAAAACAGGGGCTTCAACCTATTCTCTGTGGGTTAATTTTATATTGGTTTCATATTATGCAAACACTTGGGGAGCATTCTAAAGATTTAAGAATTGCTAATCATTATCAATATCCAATCACTATTGTATTTAAAGTTGTAGGTAGAAGCAGAAATAAAGAGAAAGCTATAGAACTTGGTCACACTTATAAGTTATTTATTAGAACTCTACTACTTCCAGAAATTACCAAAGAACACTTGTGCAATGATATGTTTGCTAATTGGTTATCTGAAGAATGGATTGATTGTTTTATTGATGGTGGTCGGTTGCCCTCTATAAATAATCGCCCGGGTGTAAAATCTATAACTACAAATAATCTTACAAAACAAATGAACAAATTAATTGAAGGTCGACGTATAGGCACTCAGCCAATCAATAACTTTATCGAAAGATTATATGGGATTAGATTAGTACAAGATAATATCATTCAAGAGACCTCTTCACAATTTATATTTGAAGCTGGTCAAGTAATATATTAGAATACACGTATTATAGAATATCAAGCATTACCATTTAAACAACCTGCAGATGTAAAATGACGTTTAAATCAGAGATGATTGTGTGTTTTACTTTATTTAGTAAAACCTGTAGTTAGTAAAAATGATTTATATTTTTATGTAAAAAAAGGAAATAATAAGTTTTGCTCTCCATATACAATGAAAAATATTAATCTCAATAATAAAGCATATAAATTACTTTAGTCACTATTAAATAAGCTTGTATCTAAATACCCAGTTATATAATTAGATGATTACTATGTTGTTAATATTTCTACAGGAGAGTGCACATGTCTTGATTTTGTGTGGAATGGGTCTTTCTGTGATGTATGCAAGCATGTATATGCAGCATGCCTATTTAATGATATAGAAAATGGCAAGACTACTCTAAATATAATAAAATATGATCTTGTACAATATTTCTGCAAAAAGAAACGTGAG
This sequence comes from Dentiscutata heterogama, assembly GCA_910591775.1. Taxonomy (NCBI): domain Eukaryota; kingdom Fungi; phylum Glomeromycota; class Glomeromycetes; order Diversisporales; family Gigasporaceae; genus Dentiscutata; species Dentiscutata heterogama. The sequence goes on along the minus strand of CAJVPU010002714.1, from coordinate 2,707 downwards.
TACCAGCTGAACAAAAAAACCTTTTAATTTACAGCAACTCTAATAAAACAGCATTTAAGGAAATTCTTTGAATTTTCTCAATGCAAGGTAATGATATATTTTTTCTATACAAGTATATAACTACAGAAAAGGACCCATTTTGTCCTATTGAACTATCTGAACGAAGAATATCAAGCATTGGAGCCCCTAAAGTACATAGTGCTAAGCCAAAAAAACCTAGCCATTTTTTAAATGAATTAACAAATAATAAGGAAGTAAGTAGATCTATCCTTATATGAGATATATTCAATTAACAATAGTTTAATTCTATATCATTTTAAGAATGATATTGATAATGAAGACTTAATGCTAATTGATACTGAAACAGAGTAACAAGCCCGAAACAAGTTGAAGTTGAAAGAATTAAAGCTGAAATCGAAGAAGTTAATGTTTATGAAATTGAAAATGAAGATGCCAAAGAGGTTGAAGAAACCAACGAAGCCTTTCTAATTAATGCTACTAGAGCAGAAGCATCAGTATTAAGTTCATTGCCACCATCAGTTCAGAAATAAAGAACTGCAACAATTAGGAACCGCAAACGTAATTCTATAAAAAAGGTAAGTCTAAATATAGTAAATCATAAAAATTTCAAATTAACAAAATATTAACTATAAATGGTTTAAATCAGAGTAATGAAATTGTTAACTTATCTTCATCTAAAGCCACTTCATGACGTGCACTTAAAAATCTTTTTTCTGAAAAACAAACTGATTGGAAATGATGGGAGTTTGTAAGAGCTTGTCTGAAAAAAATATTTACTTAGATAATAATGTAGAAATGAATATGAAAAAGTTGTTTACATAGTTCGATAGAAGAAAAAATAGAATGAAACAAATAGCTAGCTTGTAAAGTAAAAAGCCAATTATATTGAAATTTATAAATAAATAAATTATAGCGATAGTTTTATTTTCGTTTGAAGTATCAATCAAAAAGCTCATATAATGACAATATTGTGTTACAATGCAGCAATAATTATTATTATTATTATTATTATTTTTTTTTTTAATTTTTTTTTTTTGCAATTCTGGGTCAATAACGATGTACAGATTTTTTTTAGGTCAATAACGATGGTCCAAATAGGTCAATATCAATGTTTTTGCAGATCTTGCCTTAAAAAAAAAAAAAAAGTTTTATTATAAATGAATTTTTGTTGCCTATATAAAATTTTGGTGTATACATAGATCATATAGAAAAATGATTTATAGACACTTTACCTTTAATTTTTTATATATTTTTTTAATTAATTTATTATTTTTTTATATATTTAATTTAATTAATTTATTTTTTTAATTATTTTTTAAATTTTTTTTTAACTATTTTTTTTTAATCGTACTTAATTTTGGTTAATTTATTTTAATATTTTTTTTAATTATTTTTTTTAATTTTTTTTTAATTATATTTTTTATTCATACTTAATTTTAGTTAATTTATTTTAATATTTTTTATAGTTTTTTTTAAAATTTTTTTTTAATATTATTATATATATTTTATATTAAATTTTTTTAATATATTTTTTAATTATTTTATAATTATTTTATATTTTTTTTTTAAATTTTTTTTAATAATTTTTTTTTAATTTTTTTTTATATTTTTAGGTATTTTTTTTAATTTTTTTATTGTTTTATATAGTTTTTTTAATTTATTTTTGATTGTATTTAATTTTGTTTATTTTATTTTTTAATTTAATTTTTAAATTTATTTTTTAATTGTATTTAATTTTGGTTAATTTTTTTTTAAGATTTTTGTTTTTATTTTAATTTTTTTTAATTTTTTTAAATTTTTTTAAATTTTTTTATTTTTTTTTATTTTTTTTTAAATTTTTTAGGTGAAGAATTACTAGAAAGAATAGAAGAACTACAAGTAGAGGTATTAATTTTTTTTAATTTTTTTTAATTTTTTAATTGGTTTTATTTTTTTTTTAAATTTTTTTTTAATTTTTTTTGATTTTTTTTTGATTTTTTTTTATTTTTTTTATTTTTTTTTAATTTTTTTTTAATTTTTTTTTTAATTTTTGTATTTTTTATATATTTATTTTTTTAATTTTTTTAATATTTTTTTTTTAAAAAAAAATTATATATATATTTTTATAATTTTTTTTATTTTTTTTATTTTTTTTAATATATATAAATACATGAATGTTACTAACTTCATATATAAAAAAATTCAAATTGGAGTTTAAAATTAGGCCAATTTCATGAGAATGTTAAAGCGTAAAAGTCATGTAATCTCGCCACTTGGTTGGAGTTTAAATCTCTGATTTGATTGAGATTCTATAAAAAATCACAAATTTTCAAGCGTAGGTGGGTAAGAGAGGTGGTGATTAAGAATTTAACTAATTTTAAAGAGCAGGTGAGTAGAGAAGTGGTGGCTTAAGATTTAATAATTATAAAAATCACACTTTTGCTTACTTATATAAGCAGAAGTTGACATTTTATTAATTAGTGATACAGACTCACACTTTATTGTAGTATAAACTAGCTATTAGGACCTAGCATTGTTTGGGTTTGAAGTTTTAATATTTTTCTAATTCTTAGATTTTTAATTATATTAGCTTTTAGAACCCAAAATTGCCTAAATTCGAGGTTCTAATATTTTTTTTTTTTTTTTTTTTTTTTTTTTTTTTTATTAATATAATGTCATAGTAGAAACTTTATTACAATAAACCTAA
>CAJVPU010002713.1:0-10171 GCA_910591775.1 Dentiscutata heterogama | reverse complement strand
CCAAGTAGGAGTGAGTTAAAGATATGCTGGATTGAAACTGGAGTGAACTGGAGCAACTTTAAGCAAATCTGGAGCAGCTCCGGAGTGAGCCCAACCCAAGTTGGAATGGGTTGAAGAATAGTTCAACCCAACCCACCCCAACCCAATCCATTAACAACCCTATATTTTACTAATAGGTTTAATAAAAGAAATTTATTGATCAGAAAAAAAAAGTATGACACTAAATTTTAATTATTGCTAATTACAAAAACCTCTAACTTATAATTCTGATTAGGCCTTCAACGCCAACAACGCAAATGCTATTCGAGTGTCAGGCATGCGTAAAGTTTTTTTTTTTTTTTTGACATAATCCTGTAATCGATAAAATAATATTTTGTCGATATTAACATAACGCGTTTATTAAAAATAACGTGTCGACAGTAATATTGAAAATAGCGCGCGTCAAGAACATCGATATTAAATTAGCCAATCGGGATATTAACTGTTAACCTATAAATCCTATTGGCCAATCAGGAGATCTTCGATTATAATAAAATTGTACAGTAAAAATATTTGAATTTGAGATATTTTGCCTTCAAGCGTTTAATAATGAAATTAGTAAGTCTAAAAGTCATATTAAAAGAAATTCTAGTTATATTACTCTAAATTGCTATTTATTTTTATTAAAACGGTAAAAGCACCCTTTAAGCCGAAACCTTCGATCAAATTGCTTCTTGATTAAGTTGAAGCAAATGAATTTCATAATTGATTGCGGCCTTAATGTATCTGGCTTAATTAAGTTTCCACCTCGCGATAACTTAGGCACTCGTGCCCATCAAATGGCAGCAGAGACTGAGGCTCCAAGCAATTCTTCCGATCCTATGATAATTGAGAATGAGTCGAAGCGTACAAAATTGGATCCGTCCATAGATACAGCAAATGGAAGCACACGTCGCTCTCGAGGCCAATTCTACGTGGAGACTCCAGTATTTTCGAGCGTCGATTGGAAATCCATAGATTTTATATTGATTACCAATTATAAAAATATGCTTGCGCTACCTTATATAACCGAATATTCGGAATTTAAAGGAAAAGTTTATGCAACAGAGCCTACGGTTATATTTGGATGGTAACTGTTGAATGTGTGTTTTCATTTCTCCCTTTCGTATGTTTTAGGAAAATATTTCATTTCAAATTTTTAATGCTTTTAATTGATTTTTTTTTTTTTAGCCAAATGATGAAAGAGTTAGTGCATTTTTTTGGCGAAAGTTCGGTTCCGGGTTCTTCTCGACAACGTGTACATGCTAAAGCCGAGTACGGAGTTATGATTATTGCTATTATTCATCACATTTATAAAATTTGTGTTTGTCATTTTAACCATATTATTGCTTTCTAGAAAACCGAATATATTTTATGGTTTCACTGCTGAAAGTAACTTGGCTCAATCTTTATATACAATACCCGATGTGCAGTCATGTGTTGATAAAATACAGCCTGTCCGATATGGTGAAAATCTTGTGTGTATAATTCATTCTAGCTGATTATTATATTGGTGCTTTTATTTTTTTGTTAACAGACTCCATTAATAGGATTTATATGGAGTTAAAGTTACTGCTCATAGCGCCGGATATTGTTTAGGTAGCGCTAATTGGTCGATAGTCTGTGATACCGAAAAGGTAACTATATTAGTATTTGGTATTTTTCTTATAATCATACGTTTTTATACTCAAAAAATGATATCAAATATTTATAATTAATAGATTGCGATGATATCCTCTTCTTCCATAATAACTGATATTCACCCATTACCATTTAGCAAATCTGTATTGGATGATGCTGATGTTGTTATATTGAGTGATTTGTGCGATTCGCGTAATGAAGATGACATCAGATTAGAATCTATTTTACCTGTGTTACGTGATATCGGAAATTATGCAGGTTTGCTACAGCTCTGTAATTTGGTCTATATTCTCAGTATTTTTTATAATCAAAATTATATTTTAGGAGATGTTTTGGCGAATAAGGGAAATGTTTTATTTCCATGTGCTCTTAATGGTATAATGTTTGACGTGTTGGATTATCTTGGGAGGCATCTAAATTCCAGAGGACTTGGTGGTGTTCCATTTTATGCAATTTCTCCCATAGCTGAAGAATCGCTTAAGTATTCATTTATTTCAGGTGAATGGTATGAATTTAATCTTTGATATTATAAATACAAGAAATCAAACAACTTATTGACGTGTCGAATTTTGGCATTTCAAGGATGTGTGAAGAAAGACAGCTACGTATGTACATTCCAGAGAATCCGATGGTTCATAAAGATATGTTTGATAGGAATCTACTCTACTACGCTGCTCGTGCTGATAGTTCTCTCCAAGAAATATATCAAGAACCATGCGTTGTCTTTGCGGGTCATTCTTCCCTGCGAAGTGGTGCAGTAATTAACTTTATTAAAAAATGGGGAAATAATCCCAACAATGCTATCATTTTCATAGGTATGCAAAAGTTAGCAAAATTTCTCATTATTTATTATTTCATATATACTTATTATTATTATTACTATGAAACAAATAATTTAGAATCAGAATTCAACTTTAAAGAAGCTATTTCGGCATTTGATGGATTACAAATTAAAACAATGCACCTTCCAATTGATATTCGTCTTACAGTTGAACAAGTGATTGAAATGATTAAAGAATTTCAACCTCGAGAAATACTGTTCCCTCACAGAGCAGTAAAAAATGCAGACGACATACGAAGACAAATACCTTCTTCATTGGTTACTTTGTACGAATATTTAGATATTGTTAATATCTCCATAAATTCACAGTATAAGAGAACTTATATGGCAGAAGATGTAAACTTTTTGCTTTATTTATTTCTATACATTTTTTTTTTTTTTAATAATATTCGTGAAGTTTACTTTTTTTTTTTAATTTCATATAGCTTGCATCAGAAATATATACAACAAACATTGGTGAAACAAAGGTTGCTGCATTGTATGCAAATCTCAAAACATATAATAATCAATCTTCTTTGGTTCCTTCTGCAAGTAGTCAAATATTAAAACAAACATATGTTATCGGAAATATTAATGTATCGAGCTTGATAGATAAACTAACTGAGCAGTTAGTAAGTAAAAGATCAGATCACCTATCTTATTTATTTATTCTGATTTGAATAATTTAAGATATGCATTCTAATAATAAATTTTTTATTATAGTATGGTTGTCTTATTACGTTGGATGAAGATATAAAAACTGGGAAGTGCACGATTTACGTTGATTCTCCAAAGGTTATAATCTCTTTAGATGGTAACAATATTAAGGTTGAAACTAAAGATAATTATACTAGAAAATTGGTCTCGGATGTTTTGAATCAGCTATTGATAGCATTTTGATGAGGTTTGATCATAAGAGTTTTATACATGAAAAATTCTGTTATGTTAATCTCAAATAAGCCATGTATAGTAAATTTAATAATGAATTGACAAATGTTGGTCAAAAAATCCATTATTGGAAGTTAGCAATAATACTATGATAGTTAGAGTTTCTAAACACTGAAGTTATGATAATTCTATTAGAAATAGATTATAATATCCGTCAACTTTTTGATTTTTCAGCCGAATTTTTAATTTTGCGAATAGATAAATTAAATATTGCATCTTGATTAATTAGATTGAGAAATACTGTTCTTTTTCTTTTTCTTTCCATTATCTATTGCGGATCCTTTTGATAGCAATGAACCATTATTCGAAATATTGACCTTCCATTCATCATCATCTTTAATTTTGATTATTGTGACATCTTTGTTATGTTTTCGTTTCTTAGATTTTAGTCCACCGTCAGTCTCAGTATTGATTGGTTGCGCAGTTTTACGAACAAAACATGCAACGAAAAAACCGTTTGTATAATCCTCATTTGGGCTTGTGCGAATGAACTTTTCCGCAATTCCTGGATCATTTGCAATAATTATGAAGTTTTCATCAAATTAGATCGAAATCTGAGAAAAATTTTTGTTAACTAACCTTCATCATCATTTATTTCACTTGAAATACCACGTCTTGGCCATGATGGCATCATATCGTTCTTGTTTGCCAGAACAAAATGATCAGTCTGATCCAGGGCACGTTTGATGACGTGTTCATTCTCTTCCGCATAAATTGAACATGTAGAGTATATGATTTTCTGAACAGAACGAACTAATATATATATATATTTTTGTGTTGAGATAAGAATTAATTTTAATCAGAAAAGAGTGAAAATTAAGAGGGATATTAATATTACATTTAAACGCATGCAAAATCATCTTTTCTTGAAATTCGCTTAAATTCTCAAGACGCTGTTCTTTAAATCTATGAGAAAGGTCTAACTGTTCTTGAGTTTCTTAAATAAATAGTAATTAATACAATAGAGAATTTATTTTTGCGCGCAAAAAAAAACACGAATAATTTCATATGAAAAATTTACATATACCAACCATCAGAAGCATCAATTAAATGATCTAATCTATTTATTATTCCTGACCCTGAGCACGATGGATCAAGTAAAATATAACCAACATTGGAATATTTTTGTTCCATGGGATCAACATCTAAAAAAGATTCATGAATAGCTTCAACATCTGTAAATCAATTGTAACTTGTGATTAAACAGTTTAATGCGAAAAAAAAGCAATAATAATAATTGATATAATTTTTATACTTTTACATCCAGCCTTTTGTATCAATTTCTTGAGTAAATTTAGTCTGTGTTTATCAAAGTCAAAAGCCCATATTTTTCCTGTATTTTGCATTATGGCCGAAAGATGTGAAGTTTTATTTCCAGGTGCTGCGCATGCATCAATCACATGCGAATTGAAAGGTGGTGAGCAAATAAATGCAGGAATACATGAAGCTTTATCCTATACACGCGTACCAAAAATGATGATGACGATGATTATCAATTTACGATATGTAATTTAAAAAAATAAACAAAGAAATACCTGAAGAATGATGTCACCAGATAAGTATAGAGCATCTTCATGAAGGTCCGTGTTTGGTGGTAATATTAAAAGATCGGGCAAATGCTTATCTTTTCGAATTGTCTTAGGACTTTATCCAAGGGAAAAAATTTTTTTAAGATCATGAGAGAAATGACCAAGAGTCATAAATTCAAATTTTGCATGCATTTTTAGGTATAATCATTATTACCGTATGTTCTTCAAATCATCAATAGGTTCTTCTTGAGTAAATCCTTTTGCTTGAAAATGCTCTATAACCTTTTTAACAGATGCTTTAAGTGTATTGACACGAATATATCGTGGGATTACAACTGCAACAAAAATAATAATTAATAAGAAACCAATAAAATTTGAAAATTTGGATTATATTTTTACCAATCCATTTATTTTTAGCACATACTTGTTTCTCGAATTTCTGAATTTATTAAATCTTCATTATTTTTAACTTTCATCTTAATTTTAAGTCGGGCGAGTTCAGCTCTTAATCTTATTTCATGTCGTAAAATTGATTGTTTATAAGGCCCATTCGATAATGATTTAATTCCATTCTGGGAAAATAAGAGATCATGAACTAAAAGTATGGCAACATTTCTTGGAAGCTGATATATATAATCAAAAAAATATCTTTATTGATATTACTGCATTATTGAAAATTACAATATGAACCAGTCAACTAAACAACCTTTTTCTCAACGTCAAATATCTGAGAATTATCCAAAATTGTATTGATTACATTCTTATCTTATTTTAAAAAGTAATAATCATTATAATTGAATCATTTGATATATTTAGAATAAAGCTTACGAAGGAAAAAAAACCTTACATTACGAAAAAATTCTACGACTAAGCTTACATTTCAAAGTCTCACATATCAACGCATACATCTTTTTCTTCTCCTTAACATTATCGGCTAATGTAAGACTTTTAATTGTACCCTTGTGCGCGAATAGCTTATCTAAAATGTTTGCAGCTTGTATATAAAAGTTCATAATTAAATTCCTTGGTGCTCGATCGTCAAAAGTCTCGCACATCAAATCAAAATCCAAAATTCTCAATTTTTATTGGTTAGAGCAGAACAAGATTATCTCTTATCTGAAGATCAATAAGAATTTACTGAAGGTCATAGTCATTTATAATGCCCAGTTGATGACATAGTTGGCTAGTATTGCCCACCTCCAATGAATTCCGATTCAAAATTTTGTAGATGGCCCACCAAAAGTTTTTTTTTTTATATTACGAATCAAAAAAGACACAAATAGGTATAATAAGTGTTAATCCTTTATACCCTTCTATTTTTATGTTTAGCAAACATTGTACGTTCAAGTATGTATATATAGGTAATATACGGGCATAACCATTAGAAATTTTAAAATATTAATGTGGGGCATAAGTGGATTTTGTAGATTTCTGTTCAGTTCGTTACATAACGACACTCTTTATACAGGATTCACTGTAAATAATATATTATATTACCATTATATTTTTTAAGTATAAATTAGTTCGATTTATAAACCAGAAAAAGAATTTAAATTGAAATGTCAACTTCTCACATGCATTTTATAATAAATTAATTTCCAGAAAATTCGAATGAATGTCTTTAAAATCCGAATAATACCGATACGCGATTTTATATGAGTAGACTACATTCCTACCAAAGTTGGTATGGATTGGTTATTTGACTAGTTAATATTGGCCAAATTAGTTCCAAATAATATAAATATTATTATAACGCACATGATTTTCACTTAAAAAAACATTGGACTCAGAATAACACGCATGTGCGACGCGTCCCACATAAGTACGTACCAGAGTGAAGCCGCAGAAAGTTGTAACTTTTCCCCACAATTATTATAATTTGAATTACCGAACATGCGCATTCTGGAATAACGCACATTACGTGCTTATACGGATTCTCGTTATAGTGAAGTCCTGCGGCTGAGAAAAAAATCTTCACTATGGAATACTATATGTACTTCACTTTATCGAGTTAAATAATTCCGGAATTAAAAACTCCACTACTGTATATCGAATCTTCACTATAACGAGAGTGAGTTGTATAAGTTTTTGTATAACAAACCTATTAATTAATAGACAAAATTATTTGACCAATTTTGACAGCAAATTTTTAGTTGACCAATGATTTAACATACCTGAATTATAAAATCTTTAGTTCATTTTGAATATTATCAGAATGACCGAAAAAATATATTAAATAAAATAAAAAGACTATTTATTAAGTTCAAGATTGTATACGTATAAAGAAAATGACTACTACAATAACTTAATTAATGACGCGTAATCATGCTACCCGGTATCATTAACGTTTTGGGAGAATATGGTGTGTAAACTTCAATGGTGAATTGGGGATATGTTGGGTTTCATGGTCACACTTTAATGGGCAAGGCTTAAAATCTAGATGAAATTCAAGGTTTCTACGATGATTAAGCATTCATGACAAATGTCATTTAGAAGAGCAACTTATTATTGGGGTTTATAAGAATTCTATTTAGGAAGAGATCAAAGATGTCATGGTTCAGGAGAGATTTATGAACTTCGATGTCAATCTAGCTACTGGACCGACGGATTGGATGTTTATAAAATAAAATGAATGTAATTTTTAATATATTGGGAGAGCGATTTATTATCATATTTATTATGAAAGCTAAGAGGATAATAAGTTCGTTGTGTTATCGGGTGTTTCAAAAGTTCCAAAACACGGACGGTCCCTTTTTTTAAGTGACCTTATACATTGAGGTCACGATGATTATTTATATTTTCATAAATGATCTCTATGTATAAAGTCACTTAAAAAAAAAGGGACCGTGCTCTGGAACTTTTGAAACACCCGGTATGTTCTCTCTAGAATAACCCTATTTACAAGAAATGTGGTAATGGAAAGAAATTGAGAAGGTATTGCGTAAGGATTGGTAATGTTAAGGGAAATGAAGTAATAGTGGGGAGAAATGTAGTAATAATAGAGTAATCGATTACTCTGACATGGAAATGTAGTAATCTCGGAAATCGCATCTGATCGGCCAATTTTGTCTAGTGCTCGGCATAATCAAACAAAATTGAATATATAAGTATTGGTTGACCTGTGATCATTTGATGTCCGACTTAATCTGTCAAATTTTTGTTTGATTTTGCCGAGCAATAATTTTGTCGGGTGACAAAGTTTCTCGTGACAAAGGACAACTATCTTCTAATCTATATAGTATCAGGGAAACTAGCATTTATGCACATGCACCTATAATTGAAGGAACATCGCATGATCTAAGTGGTCTTTCTCAATGGTATTGTCCTCCCATAACACCTGAACGTTTTAGCCCATCAGGATCACAAGTGGTTAAATCTAGTAATTAATACGATATCGATAACCATATTGATTAACCGTTTTAAATGGCCAAATTTACACTAATCGTTATGTAATACGTACGTACCGAATTTGAACACCACTAAGTATTGTGTCTGGACTAATTTTGTTTGTATCTCAAAATTTAAAGGGTAAAGGGTCGATAGTGGTTAGATTTTTATTTGACTGACATATCGTATATCTAAACGTAACAGTAATTGATTTGTTGTTGATGAAAAAAGTAATCAGTTAAAGGGTGGGGTAATCGGTTAGATGTAAATTCTATTATGAATTTTTAAATTTAGGGTGCTTTTAGTGACGTATACATCAAAAAATTACAATGAATTAAACGTGATTATGCCATTTCGCGTAACTTCGGATTTTTAATTAGCCAGCTGATTGTATTAGTATCGACAATCGAAACCTTAACCGGATTAAAAAAAAAAATTTAAATTTGCAATGAAAATAATTGGATGCTAATATTATCTATATAAGTTATAAATTGTACGCATCATTAAAACTTGCACATACGTACGTACTTACATTTCAAGCATGGATGAATCACAAAAATTTCTCAGAGTATCTATTCTTCTCGCAGATACACCGTTGCCAGAGGTAACCGAAAAATTTGGGCATTATGGCAAACAAATTTCAGATCTTTTGCAAAATTCTATTAATAGTAGCGAGCAGAAACTATCGTTAATAATTAAAAATTATGATGTAAAAAATATGGAATTTCCTGAAGAAGACGACTTGCTGAAAACGGATGGCATTATAATTACCGGTTCTGGTATATTAATTAAGATTGCATTTTAAAGATATTTTATTATGATTATTATTATTTATTTTATTAATAATTTAATAATTAGCTTCATCAGCTTATGATGATATTCCATGGATTAATCGGCTCACTGATTTTACGAAACTTATTATCGACAAACATCAACATATTAAATTAATTGGTATTTGTTTTGGTCACCAAATTATAGCCAGAGCCGCAGGTGGCCAGGTTATTAAAAACCCATTGGGTTGGGAGGTGAATTGATTTATTATGTGATATAATGATCTAATATCCCAAGATTAATAATTTTTATATTTTTCGCAAGATTGGTGTAACAGAAGTATCACTTACTGACATTGGAGAAAATTTTTTTAAGATAGACAGTAAAGTTTTGGTAAATATCAATATTTATTATTATTAGGATCTGTTAAAAATTTTTTTCAAATAAAATTTAACTTGGAAGTATATTTTTAGCGTATTCAACAAATGCATCAAGTATAAACATATGATTACATATGATTTCATATGATTTATTCCATCTATTTTATGTTAAAAATTAATTTATTTCTTTATTATTTAATTATTTAGGATCATGTGAATATTTTGCCTAACAAATTTCATAATTTAGGGTTTACTTCAAAATCTCCATTTCAAGGAATGATAAAAGAAAATCAAGTCTTAACAGTTCAAGGTCATCCTGAATTTGTTAGTGAAACAGAAAAATTATTAATTAATGCTCGATTAAATAAAGGAATTTTTACTCCAGAATTTGCACAAGCCGGGTTGAAAACTGCTGATTATGAAGATGATAGAATATTAATTGGACAAAAATTTATTGAATTTATGATTGGTTATGGTGATTCTAGCCAATCAAAATTATTCGACCGGCCAAATTGATGAATTTTTATCGGCTTAGTCGAAAAGTTTTAAATGAATCATAGCTTAAATAAACTTTTATATTCATAATTTATAACTAGTCTTTCGATTATATTTTATACAAACCATTCGGATTCAATCAAATCCGGATTGAGTCTGCATTAGATTAGTTTTGGGCGCAT